>JACEEZ010012186.1:65000-77500 GCA_016584305.1 Chionoecetes opilio | reverse complement strand
AAGCCCCAAGAAAAATAAAATGGGAGAAAAAAAAAATGGTGTTTTTAAAGCCGCTTTGGGGTGTTTTTGGGAAAAAGGGCCCGGGGAGGGAAAAATTGTATTAATGAATATATAAAAGGGAAAATGAAATGAAAATAAAACCCTTAACAACCTCCAATAACAACCAATTAACAACCCCAAAGGTTTAAAGAAAAGAGGAATAAAAAAACCCCCTTAAACAACCCCCAATAAACAAAAAAAAATTAACAACCCCGATAACGAAATAATAAATTTTAAAAACCCCCAAAAAACAATTTAGGAAAAAAACCAATTTTAACCCAAACCTCTAGATAACGAAATAAGGGAATTACAACCAATTATCAACCTCCAGATAACAACCAATTAACAACCTCCAGATAACGCAATGAGGAATAACAACCAATTAACAACCTCCAGATAACGCAATGAGGAATAACAACCAATTAACAACCTCCAGATAACAACCAATTAACAACCTCCAGATAACGAAATGAGGAATAACAACCAATTAACAACCTCCAGATAACAACCAATTAACAACCTCCAGATAACGAAATGAGGAATAACAACCAATTAACAACCTCCAGATAACAACCAATTAACAACCTCCAGATAACAAACAATTAACAACCTCTAGATAACGAAATGAGGAATAACAACCAATTAACAACCTTCAGAACAACGAATTAACAACCTTCAGATAGCGTAATGAGGAATAACAACCAATTATCAACCTCCAGAATCTCTTATATCCCTTTTAGAATCATATGTTCTTTCATTTTTTTTCATGTATGCCTGGATGGATGGTCTATTTGAAAAAATTATTATTATTATTATTATTATTATTATATAAGGACGCTTAATTTTAGATACTAAGCACATATTATCAATAACTCAAATAGCGTAAAAATGTAGGAAAACCCTCTTCCTCTTAGAACATTTTTGACCTCGCTTTCCTCTGTGTGTGCTGAAATAATCGTGAATATAATTACCGAACAGATGTTGGGTCAGCGAATTAATCATGTCGAATTTTACGTGTGACTGGAATTATCAATTACATTTAGTCATCGAGTCAGTCAGTCAAGTCAGTCAGTCAGTCAGTCAGTCAGTCAGTCTATCCAATTCCAAGTCTTGCTTTATTTATTCTTTTTTTTCATCACCATATCTGGTCTGAAAATTTCGTGTAGATTGAGATAAAAATTATTTCTTTTTTTATTACCTTTTGGTACGATGAGAGACTGACGAATATTCAGATTAGAAGGAGGATATTTTATAACTCTCTCTCTCTCTCTCTCTCTCTCTCTCTCCTCTCTCCTCTCTCTCCTCTCTCTCTCTCTCTCTCTCTCTCTCTCTCTCTCTCTCTCTCTCTCTCTTTTTTTTTTCTCTCTCTCTCTCTCTCTCTCTCTCTCTCTCTCTCTCTCTCTCTCTCTCTCTCTCTCTCCTCTCCTCTCTCCTCTTCTCCTCTCTCTCTCTCTCTCTCTCCTCTATCTCTCTCTCTCTCTCTCTGTATATCACCGCATTAGACAGACTCAAAATTAACATGAAAACACTCTCGGCAAATCGATCTCTTCAGAAGCGGCGCCGAATCATTCTCTCGCCTCGATTGAACACGAAAGAGCCGCCGTTTTATACAGCCGTCGGTTTATTAATTAATTGTGCTGATTCGCTGGCTGGCTGTCTCTCTGTCCTCCTGTCAATCAGATTATTAAGAAGCTGCGTTGGCAAAATTAAATTACAATGGGCTCTTTTGATTAATATCTTAATTGTTTTAAAGCCATTTCATTATACCGAAGCCGTGTTTACTGATCCTGGAACCTACCTCTCCCCTCTCCCTCTCCCCTCTCTCCCCTCGTACCTGTGTGGAGGATACTCAGGTGTGTTTATCAGTAAATGTGTATCCGTATTATGGCCGTAGTTGCGCCGCCCGAGCGTGTGTATATAAACCGTAATCGGAGTGATAAGTACGGATACGGATGGAAATTTATTGAAGTGGTTGGGGTCGCGTGTGTGTTTCTGTGTTTATTAAAAAATGAGAGAAAAAAACTATTTCATAAAGTATCACACGCATTCATTACTACTGTGTGTGTGTGTGTGTGTCTGTGTGTGTGAGTGTGTGTGTGGGGGGGGGTTCTGTGTGTGCGTGTGTGTGTGTGTGTGTGTGTGTGTGTGTGTGTGTCTGTGTGTGTGGTGGTGTGTGTGTGTGTGTAGTGTGTGTGTGGGGGGGTTCTGTGTGTGCGTGTGTGTGTGGTGTGTGTGGTGTATGTGTGGGGGGGAGGGTGTGGGGGGGAAGGTTGTGTGTGTTGTGTGAGTGTGTATGTGTGTGTGTCTGTGTGTGTGTGCGTGTGTGTGTGTGGAGGGGGTAGGCTGTGTGTGTGTGTGTGAGTGTGTGGGGGGGAGGATTGTCTGTGTGCGTGTGTGGGGGGGTGTGTCTGTGTGTGGGGGGGGTTCGTTCTGTGGTGTGGGGGGGGGGGGGGTTCTTGTGTGTGGGGGGGGTGTTCTGTGTGTGTGTGTGTGTTGGGGGTGGGTGGGGGGGGGAGGTGTTGTCTGTGTTGTTTTGGGGTGTGTGTGTGTAGTGTGGGGGGGGGGAAGGTTGGTTTGTGTGTGTGTGTGTGTGTTTGTGTGTGTGTGTGGTGTTTTGTGTGTGGTATAGTTTTTGTGGTGTGGTTGTGTGTGTGTGTCGCATCGAATATAATAGTTAAGGTCTGGGTTCTTTTTTGAGGGGAGTATTATTTTTCATATTTTTTTCCTCTTTGTTCCACTGGTATATATGTCGTTTTTTTCCCCTCTTTGCATTTTCCCTCTTCCTCACCTGTGTCTGTTTCCTCTTCTGGCTTTCCCCTTCGTATTTTTTTCTCCCTCCCCTCTCTGCGCTCTCCTATTCCCTACTCCTTCCCATTTCTTTTATATTTCAGTTTCCCCTTTTTTCGTCTTTTTTCGCTGTAAGCCTCCTTCTCATCCCCTCTCTTCCTATGCTATTCCCTTCCTTCCTTTTTCGTCTCTTTTATCAGCTTTCCCCTCTATCCCCGGCTGGGTTCCCCCTCTCTTTTCTCTCTCTCCCCTCTCTCTCTCTCTCTCTCTCTCTCTCTCTCTCCCCCTCTCTCCTCTCTCTCTCTTTCTCTTCCCCTCTTTCCCCCCTCTCTCTCTCTCTCCCCTCTCCCCTCTCCTCTCTCCTCTCTCTCTCCCCTCTCTCTCTCTCTCTCCTTTGCACCGCTTTCCCTCCCTCTGCTGTTTTCCCTCACCCTCCCTTTCCCCCTTCCCCCCCTATAAACGTCCCCTCCCATAATCCCTCTCCATCTCCCTCCCCTCCCTTCCTTACCAAAGATGACTTTTTCCGCCGCTTAAACTGCCGTCAATAGTGGGAGACGCAAACTTTTCCAGTTCGCAGATTGAAGACTCAAATTCAATATTTAGGTGCAAAAGTGTATTTTTCTGCCACAGATGGATAAAATTAAAAAAGTTTGAAAAAATATATCAAAAAAGTTGAGAGAAAGAAGAAAGAAATATAAAAGTTGTATTCGACTGGCGCTGCATCTTAGAAGATTCTGAACGCGATGAAAAAAAGCGGGGAGAGTTTTGGGTGATTGTTTGTTTGTTTTGTTTAGTGTGTGTGTGTGTGTGTGTGTGTGTGTGTGTGTGTGTGTGTGTGTGTTGTGTTGTGGTGTGTGTGTGTGTGTGTGTGTGTGTGTATGTGTGTGTGTGAAATTTTAGTGTTGTTGGTGGCATTGTTAGTTTTGGAAATTGTCACAACTGTATTAGCTTTTTAAATAAGTGAACACTGAACATGCATAAGAGAGAGAGAGAAGAGAGAGGGAGAGAGGGAGAGAGAGAGAGAGAGAGATGAGAGAAGATGAGGAGAGAGAGAGAGAGAGAGGAGAGAGAAAGGAGAGAGAGGAGAAGATGAGATGGAAGAGAGAGAGAAGAGGAGAGAGGAGAGAGAGAGAGAGAGATAAGGTTTGCTCAGTGGCTCAACTCAATACCTTCCCTGTTTTTAATGCTCTATATATATTGCTTAGTATACTCGAGAAGACACCAATTCATCTCCCCACAAGTAACATATCATCAACTCATATACACCAGGGCTAAAAATAACAAGAGATGAACCTATAAGCAAATCCTGTATTATATAATGTTAAAGAATAAGACATAGACCTAAATAAGAGACCTGTATAAGCAAATCCTTCACTTTATAACGCTAAATAAGAAGACATAAGCGACTATAGACGATCACTCCTCCACCATAACAATGACTGATGGAGGGTTGACACACTTGGTCTCGCCGCTTTACTAACTAATAAGGATAAATCAATACACTGTTGGACTGACACACACACACACACACACGCACACACACACACACACACACACACACACACACACACACACACACACACACACACACATGATGGATACGACTTTGTACACGCTTTGGAATTCCGCTGATGTGAGGATGGGAACAGTTTGAGTGAGTACCGCCTTAATACCTTGGCACAGCGACCCTATAACCTCAATAGAATAAATAAAACAACCGTGAATTGTACCGATAAATGGCTTGTGTCTTTACGCCTCTACCTATCCCCTCCCACGTCATTATCCAAAGAAAAGTGAGTCTTAATACCCCTCTGTCCATCGTAGGAAAACCACCCCTAAGTACCTATTCCTTAAGGTCCTCAGTCCCTTGGCCCCTGACTCGCCCAGGAGGCATAAAGAAAAAAGATCCCTTCCTTCCTTCCAGACTCAAAGGCAAAAAGTTGGGACGAAATATTCAAATAGAAAAATGATTGTAATTCCTTCCGTGTGTTCGATCTGACGCCCCGAAAAGCTCGCCCCTTCACAAAACTTTATTAATTAAGATTTAATTGGGTTCATTTGCCTCCCTGATCCCCCCCCCGTTCATCCTTTAGCCGGATAATAGAGGGAGATGCTTTACCGCCCTCCCCTGACCTCCCCTGACCTAGCCTGACCTTCTTTTGTATAAATCTTATGCCTCGTGTGACCCTCTGTATCAACACGAACCGCTGACTTCTTGTTGTATTCCTGAGTGCCAACTTTCCTGCTCAAATTTATTAATTAATTTTTTAATTGTTTTCTTTCTCTGATCCTCCTTTCATCCTTTCCTGTAGTGTACTAAATGCCTAGTTCGCTGCCTGAGCGGCGCTTTGTATACCATAACCTTGTAGTTACTTGCAAAGTGTAGATAGGATGAAAATCTTATCTTATCTGCCTACTAAATATCCTTGTTCCTCTAGTAATTAAGTGCTTATTTCTTCACCTTATCATACACCCTAATACCTGACCTTTAATAATATTAACACAGGTTACGATGCTTTCCATCTTAAATAAACCTTCAGAGACGACGAAGGAAAAGAGAGACTCTATAATTAATGTTTATGTATTTTGTGTCCATTTCTACCTTACCATACACCACTAAAACCTGACCTTAATAATTACTTATACAACGAGGCTATGAAAGAGATAATCTTCAGAGAGAGAGAAAATAGACTTAACATATATTTACTTTTCCATACAGGCCACGTAAAGCCTTTGGTCAGCACTGAGTAATTTCTGTCCCCATAATATTAGTTGATCAAATAATCGTTCACGTCAGTTTTTATGAATGCGTCGGATGGTAGAAATAGAAGCTTTTTTGTGTGTTTATTGTTCGCCCTTATTTAGGAAGAGAGAGAGAGAGAGAGAGAGAGAGAGAGAGAGAGAGAGAGAGAGAGAGAGAGAGAGAGAGAGAGAGAGAGAGAGAGAGAGAGAGAGAGAGAGAGAGAGAGAGAGAGAGAGAGAGAGAACAACCCAGCAACAGTACCATTCCTTGCACCCTCTCTCTCTCCTACATTCTTCCCCTCCTTTCCTCCCCCCTTTCTCTCCCTTTCTACCTCCCTCCTTCCTCCCTTCCCCTCCCTCCTCCTCTTTCACCCCCGTAACTCACTGCAGATTTTAAAACTTTCTTATGAGTAGTGCAGATCAAACTTTCTTCGTCTCTAACCACCCCCCTCCTCCTCCTAACCCCTCTCCTCCTCCTCCTCCTCCTCCTCCTCCTTCCTCCTCCTCCTCCCCCCCCTCCTCCTCCTCCTCCTCTCCTCCTCCTCCTCCTCCTCCTCCTTCCTCCTCATTTATACTTTTTCATCTTTTAATATACTCATTTTATTGTTTTGTTTTTCTTCCCTCCTGGATCTTTGTTTGTTTTTAGTCTTTTAAGTTTTGTTTTTTCTATTCAGTTTTTCATCCACTGATAAATCATTAACGTTATATGCTTGTTTTCATGGGGCTTTTTTACTTCTTTTTTTTTTACTTGTTATTTAATAATTTTTGCTTTGTTTTCAATTTTTCTTTTCTTTTAGTGCCACAATTAACTCTTTGATTCACATTCTGTTTCGTTTGTCTATTCTTCCATTATTTTGTATTTAGTCTACCATTGTTTATACTAATTCAGACTTTCTACTCGTCATTTTCCACCACTATCACTACTTCCTCCTCCTCCTCCTCCTCTTCCTCCTCCTCCTCCTCCTCCTCCTCCTCCTCCTCCTCCTCCTCCTCCTCCTCCTCCTCCTCCTCCTCCTCCTCCTCCTCCTCCTCCTCCTCCACCACACACTAAATTACCAAGCCACATCAACACTCCCAATAATTCTCAAGCCACAAGTCTGCATTAATATATTTATCCTTCGGTGTGTGTTTGGGTCAGATACAAATGTTGATTTTGAAGGAAGATTCAGCTTACTGCATTGCATTAAGAAAGACATTAAGACAAAAACATAGGAATTTCACAGTATTATATTAGCTACAGTATTAAATGACCTTTATTCAATACAGCTGTGTTTATGTGTGTTTGCATATCATGGTTATTTTAGTGAGGACAATTACTTCAGCTGGTTTTATAATACTTATCTGCAACACCTCCACTCTTAAATGACTTCTTTCCTTTCCTAACCATACTATCTTCTTCCTATTTCCTCCTCATCCATTTTGACACATACATACACATTCTTTCTCCCTCCTTCTATTCCCCAACGCGTACTTTTCCCCTCTCTCTTCCCTCCTATAACCCCTTTTATATATACCCTCATCTCCCCTTCTTCCTTCTTTAACTCCCCTATACAAGGGTGCATATCCCTTCTCCCTCTTCTATCTTCTCCCCCACGTGTACTCATCCTCTCCCCTCTTCCCTTCCCCTCGCCTTCCCCTTACCAAATGCACCCCCTCACCCTTCCCTCACTCCCTCGCGAGCCTCTTCCCTCTTCCGTCTCCCCTCTTCCCTCCCCTCTTCCTTATCCCCTCTTCCCTTCTGCCTCTTCCTTCCCCTACCCAAATGCAGCCCCTCCCCTCACCCCTCCCCTCACTCCCTCACTCCCCCATCTCGGTCCTCCCTACTAGCGCGAATCCGTTTCCTTTGGCTCTTTTTCCTACACCTGCACCCCCTAACCTCCCCTCATGCTCCTATATAGCTCCTATAGGTGTACAGTGTATCATCACAACTACGGTAAATCTTTATGGTAGTCTGTAATCCATAATCAAAAAGACTAGGTAAACTATATATTTTCTATAAAATTTTGAACATTTCTTCCTGCCTTCTCGACGTTCTATGAATGTACCCTGCCAGTTGCTGTCTCTTTTTTTTCTATTCTTCATTTGTTTCTAGTTCCTTTGTGTTTTTTTGTGCCATCCTGATCAATATTAAACGTTTGTAAATGAAAGTTAATCTTCAAAAAATTCCAGGTTATGGCATGCATTCGATTACCAGCGAATTTAAAACCTGAGGGGAGAGTAAAAGGGGAACAGAAAAGGCTGGATAGAGGGGAAAAGAGAGAGAGAACGAGGGGGAGAAGTAAAATTTTGGAAAATGGTGCATAGAGAAGGAAGGAGGAGGAGGAGGAGGAGGAGGAAGAGGGGAAAAGGAGGAGGAGGAAGGAGGGGAAAAGGAGGAGGAGGAGGAGGAGGAGGAGGAGGAGGAGGAGGAGGAGGGAGGAGGAGGAGGATGGAGGAGGAGGAGGAGGATGGAGGAGGAGGAGGAGGAGGAGGAGAAGAGGGGAAAAGGAGGAGGAGGAGGAAGAGGTAGGCAAAGGAAACGAAGCGGTGATAAAGGAATGAATTGAGGGAGAGGAGGAAAAAAGGGGAGGAATAAATGAAAAATTGGAGGAGGGAAGCAAGAAAAGGATGAATGAGGAGTGAAAGGAGGGAGAATAAATGAGAGGAGGAAGGAAAATGCACTAAAAGGGATAAACAAAAATAAAGGAAAAGAGGAGTTAGAAAATGACACACACAAAAATCGAAGTGAGCAGTAATAACAATATGATGAAACAAAACATTACAGATTAAAAGTATATAGCAAATAAAGACAGTTAGAAGGCGTAGCATAAGATTCATGTGGAGAGAGAAAATAAGACAATAGATGCAGGAGGAGGAGGAGGAGGAGGGGGATAATAGCACTGCTTATTTGTTTGACTAATACAGACATAAATAGATAGATAGCTATGTAGATGTGTCTATTAAGCTTGTTTCTGTATATTTAGCAATACTTAATACATAATCTGAACTTATGTAGAACTTGATAGTAATTGAAGATACATTTTTTACACTTGACATGAAGAATATTAAGACATCATTCCGCGATTTACAATATTTTTTTTTTTTTTTTTTTTTTTTTTTTGCTTTTGACTTTAAATACGATACGTCCAATGTAAAGACCCGTTGATTACGTGTTAACATTCTAGTTCTTTTGTTTCTTAACCACATAGATAAAAACAGTAAATATTAGTTCTTTAATGCTATTTTTTATTAAAGGGAACATGAAGCACTCTTTAGATAATTTGAGGTTAGATATACATGTTAATATATAAGCCGTAATGAAAAATGGATTGTGTGTGTGTGTGTGTGTGTGTGTGTGTATATATATGTGTGTGTGTGTGTGTGTGTGTGTGTGTGTGTGTGTGTGTGTGTGTGTGTGTGTGTAGCTGTCTGGGCCAAAAAGAAAGAAAGAAAGAAAGACAAAAAGCTCGTCTAGGTGAAGGAAAAAGGCTGTTTCAGTAACGAGTTTTTAATGTGACTGTTTAAGAGAGAGAGAGAGAGAGAGGGAGAGAGAGAGAGAGAGAGAAGAGAGAGAGAGAGAGAGAGAGAGAGAGAGAGAGAGAGAGAGAGAGAGAGAGATAATACGGAGGATGGAGTATTGGCTATCATAGGTGCTGCTTAACGTCAATCTTCTCTTCTTATTGCTATTGTCGCCTCTCGCTTCATCGATCTCTCCATAGCGTTCTCAGTGAGCAAGGGGGAGAGGTCGCTGCTACTGAATGCATGACAATTACTCTCCTTCCCTCTAGCTAGCCTGTGATGTGGTCTTAATCATACACACACACACACACACACACACACACACACACACACACACACACACACACACACACACACACACACACACCACACACACACCACACACACACACACACACACACACACACACACACACACACACACACACACACACACACACACACACACACACACACACACACACACCCCAAACACTTATTCGCTTACTTAATCATGCACAAAATAATATCACACACACAAACACACACACATATAACAGCGATAGTTATAATCATATAGTAATTCACCACCCTTCAAGTACTTACGTAATTTAGCATGGTTATTTATACACACACCACACACACACACACACACACACACACACACACACACACACACACACACACACACACAACACACACACACACACACACACACACACACACACACCAAACACACACACAAACACACACACAACCATTTCACACACACACTTACAATACAAGAGAGAGAGAGAGAGAGAGAGAGAGAGAGAGAGAGAGAGAGAGGAGAGAGAGAGAGAGAGAGAGAGAGAGAGAAGAGAGAGAGAGAGAGAGAGAGAAGGGAAGAAGAGAGTTGGGCATCTTCCAAATTAAATGAGAGGCGGTTTTTGGAAAATGAATTGCCACATTACTAACGCGAGACGAGGCAGTGCGTCTTAACTTTTGCCGCCGAGCTGTGGAGGCGAATCGCAAGTGGCCGCCGCCTCCTCCCTATCCACACCCATTACACATAAAAGTACACAGCCATCGCCTTAGTATGTTATGACACTGGTAGAGATTTACATATAATATCTACCAGTGCCATAACAAGTATTTGCCATCAAAACGAAAAAAACAAATAGCTAACCATATATTAACACTCAAGAGGGAAAGAAAAATATTGATTGCATTGTTAAATTAGTTAATGAATATATTGATTTATAAAACGAAGGGTAGTAAACGGTTTTTTTTTTGTCTTATGACGCCTGAAGTTAACCTTATAATGACACTCAATAGGGATAAATAAAAATATAAATTGCATTGTTAAAGTACTAAGTAAATAGTGTTGATATATTTTAAGCAGGGTAATAGATGTTTTTTTTTCTTTATGAATCTTGAAGTAAAGCGAATCTGGAATTTCTCATCATATTAAAGGCAATTTTACAGCTTTATAGGAAAATCGTCATCTATATATTTTTCTTCACGTTTATTGAAGTGTCATAGGAGTTATTGGGGTTAATTTAAGACAGCCAGGGAAGCTAAGAGACATACCTTTATTTATTATTATATGACTATTTTTCCCTTTATTCCTCTATACCTAACTTTTCCTTCCATTGCAACACTTTTTTCCCCTCTCTTAACCCTCCTTTCCCCTCTATCTACCCCCCTCCCCTCCCCCCATCTCACCCGCGGTCCCCCAAGTGTTGAAAAATGGGCCGTCATTAAATGTTCAACAGGAACGATTAAAAGACAGCGGCAACGTTTCTTCATTAATGTGTCTCATTTGTTGCCGTATTATATCCCATCTGCGTTATCCCACTTCGCTCGACACCCACTCTCTCCACCACCACCACCACCACCACTGCCTCCACTACCTCTTCCACCCCTCCACCTAGGACTGACCTATGGCGCCGCGCTTCCACACTGGTACCATACGAGTAATTTGAGGGTAATGTTATGGTGGAGATCGCTCGGCTGGGGGGTAAAGCGAGTCCTCTGGTATGTTTTGAAGACGTGTGTTGATACGAAGGGCTTTGAGAACGGACGGTAGACGATGGAACGACGGTAACTGCTCTGGCCACGTCGCCTCCCATTACACATGAAAAATTGTGACCAGGAGCAAGTGTGTGCCAAAATATGGGCGATTTTTAATGAGGATTTTAATCACATTCACTTTTTATTATAATCATTTGAGGATGAGTGAGTTGGAGGCAGCGCGGTGGCTCCGTGGGCGAGAAACATGGCTGGATTGTGTTGCTGATCCACTGGGAGGCGAGATAAGGGGTTCTGGGAGGCGAGGGGGGAAGAGAGGTGGAGGGAGGGGAGGCAGAGAGGTGGAGGGAGGTGGAGGGATAGGGGCAGGGGGAGGTGGAGGGAGGGGAGAAAGGGAATGGTGAGCTGGGAAATTAACGTCAGGGCAATAGAAGAACGGGTACTTTTTTTTTGCTTCTAGATGACACGAAATTTTAGTGTTTACCAACTATTGGGAAGTAACTCATGTCTCTATAGGCATCTCCTCATTGTCTTTTGCCGCATTACATTTCATGGAATGTTTTATTATCATGATAAGGATTCGAAACAACCAATGGGAACTAAGTCATCACCATCAACGCAGTGCTTGCAAGAATCCCGCAGAACTTATTAATCATTCAGCATATATCAGAAATAGTCAATACAAATCATTGAAATGTTTTAGTCGTGCATGAATAATCCTTCTTCCATAAAAAACTAACAGCAAATCAAGTCCAAAGCAGAAACATGACGCATACAGCTTTTGATCAGCCTTGCTACTTAGGACCGGCGAGTCCCGAGTTCGGTAACACGAGGAGCACGAGTTTGAGTTCTCCGGCAAACTCTTTCTCGCAGGAGGAGACGAGGCGGCGTGGAGGCGCGAGCTCCCTCCCGCCTTTCATTAATCCTGGCGAGGACGCTTCATTGTCATCACTTGTGATTTATCACTAACGAGTAGAGCGCTATGTTTTATTCATAGTGGAGCCACGTAGCTGTATCTCTGTTCCGCCGCCGCCACGCTCACGCCAAATGCCGGTGGTGAGGGAAAAAATCGTGTGGGGTAATTTGTGTTGAGTCGACTGTTGGTGAAGACATTGCGACCTTAATGGTTGCCGTAAAGTGTCACTTCCCCCCATGTTATTAATGAGCCACTGCCTCCTAGGGCGGCCTCTGAGTAATGAAGACCTGGCCACTCGTGACCCACCTACTCGCAGTGACCTCGCGTCGCACCCTCCGGAATGCTGTCTTTTTCCTCTTAAAATGGAAACATTTGAACTAACCGTCTTAATCTTTTCTGTCAAATATTCAGAACGCTCGTCCCGCCATTAGCCAGGACGGATAACCAAGCGGCTTTTTTCGTGTTTCTTGCCGCGGCCTCGTCAGGGCGGCGTGAGGCAAGGGACTCACGCGGCGCCTCTGACTCAG
>JACEEZ010012186.1:50000-57500 GCA_016584305.1 Chionoecetes opilio | reverse complement strand
CTTCCCCTCCTCTCCTCTCTCCCTTCCTCTCCCCCTCTCCCTTCTTCCCCCAACACTCCCCACTCCTCCCCTTTGACCCTCAGTATTCCTCCTGGTCCTCCTCCTCCTCCTCCTCCTCTTCCTTCTCTTCCTCCTCCTCCTTCTTCTCATCTTCCCGACTCCTGACCAGAAAGTGCCGGAAGGAAACAGAGCCAATGGGATATACCAAAAATATAAAGATTGAATATTATTGAGTACATCTTAATCATTACTTTTATTATTATCATTGTTATCATTATTTGTGTAGTAGTAGTAGTAGTAGTAGTAGAAGTAGTAGCAGTAGTAGTAGTAGTAGTATGTAGTAGTAGTATAGTAGTTAGTAGTAGTAGTAGTAGTAGTAATCGAGACATTTGCAATAATAATAGTAGTTTTACGTCTATCTTATGTATGTAGTAAAGATGAAACGAAAATAATTAAAGTGATCTCACAAAAAAAAAATGGTCCGGAATGTCGTGAAATGAAATAAAAATTGTGGAATGTGTTGGAATGATATTGCTCTAGGAACCGTTACATAAATATTAGAAGCAAGTGGAGGTGTAGGAGGAAGAGGTGGAGTGGAGGAGGAAGAGGAGGTGGAGAGGCAGGAATAGTGGTGGTGGTGGTGGTGGAAGTGGTAGTGGTGGTAAAAAAAAATTTAAAAAGAGATAATATGAACAGTAAAGAAAGAGCAAAAAAAAACTCTAAGATGGTTTCCTTCCCTTTTTATTATGTACGTGTGACTGTCTCTCTCTCTCTCTCTCTCTCTCTCTCTCTCTCTCTCTCTCTCTCTCTCTCTCTCTCTCTCTCTCTCTCTCTCTCTCTCTCTCTCTCTCTCTCTCTCTCTCTCTCTCTCTCTCTCTCTCTCTCTCTCTCTCTCTCTCTCTCTCTCTTTTACTCAATCTCTCAGTCTCTCTCTCTCTCTCTTTCTTACTCAATCTCTCTCAGTGTCTCTCCTCTCTCTCTCTCTCAGCCACCAGTCCATCTAGCAATCTCTTAAATGGAGGACATCTTTCAGTTCCCTGAGATACATTGGAAGTCACATTCTTTAGGGCCTTTGAGACTCCAGCCAGCCTCCCGCCGTCTCCTTCCAACACATTTTTACCCAAATTAAACTTCCCTTCTACGGAGCGCGAGTGACACTGGTAATAATGGAAGTCTTAGATAATGCTCCTTATTAACCTCTTGTTCCTGTGAGTCCGGAGTTCGTGATGGGTAGTTGTAGTTGTATTAGTAGTTGTAGTAGTGGTTGTGGTAGTAGTAGTGGTAGTAGTGGTCGTGGTGGTTAATGATTTTATTGATATATTGGGTTTTTTTTCTTTTTTTTCCCCCTTTTTTTTCTTTTCTTCCTCCTTCTACTTCTTCTTCTTCTTCTTCTTCTTCTTCTTCTTTATCTTCATCAGAATGTCCTCCTTTTATTCTGTCCTTTTCTTTTCTCTTCTCTTCGTTTCTTCTCTCCCCTCTTCTTCCTCCTACTGCTACTGCTGCTGCTACTACTAAATATACTACACCATCGCCACTACCATAACTACTACTACTTTTATACCACTACTATTACTACCACTAATGCAAAAAATATAATAATGGTACCAATGATAATAATGATGATAATGAGATTTGTAATGATACTACCACCACTATTACTGCTACTACTACTACTATTACTACTTCTTATTTCATTAATTCTCCACATATCCTCCTATTCCTTTTCATCTCCTCGCTATTCATAATTCCTTTCTCTCCTTTCCTCACTATCACCATCACCACCACCCACTTCTTTCCTGCCTTTCCTCTTCTTTGTCCTTCCTCCTTCTTCCCTTCTCGTCAAAAGCATAAATTCAGATCTACGTAATACTTTTTTCCTTCCCTCCGCGCTGCTTTAAAACCTGGCTGGTCGGCGCCCCTTATAATTCTTCATTACAGGAACTAGGGGGCGGCGCTCCGAGCCCGACCCGGCAATTTTGGTAATGGCTGTTTTGGGACGCTCCTGCCATCTTTCACCGCCCGACCCCAGACAGCGTTCCTTTCCCACAACCTTTCGCGCATGTCTCTCCTTCTCGTCCTTAGCCGTCTTATATACCCCCACCTCCTATAAGTATCCTCTTCCTTCCTTTATTTTCATTTGTCTCTCTTTCCGCGTCCACAAGTAACCATGTTCCTTCAGGAGACCTCCATATCCTTCACGTGCCTCATGGATATAGGGTCCTTTGCCGCCCTCTTTCCCTTCCCTCTCTCTTTCCTTTTCCGCTATTCCGAGACGCTCCTTGCCTCGACCCAAACAAAAGGGAACAAGCTCGTTAGTCCCGCCCAACGACCCATCAGCGAGGACCAGCCAGAATGACTGCGCTGGGACCCGCCGCGTGAAATATGGCCCAGATAAGCAAAGTCCTACGCCCGGGCCAGGAAAAATCCGGCAATTATACGGCTGGCAACGCTGTAAGTCCCTTTTTATGGGATTATTTTATATCTTATTCATGTTGGGATGGCGTTTTACCCCCAGGACGAGCGTCGACTGTTCTTCTTAGCCCTTCTTGCCACTTGGGTGTCCTCTCATATCTCTCGTGTGTGTGTGTGTGTGTGTGTGTGTGTGTCTCCTCTCGTGTCTCTCTCTCTCTGTTCTCTCGTGTCTGTCTATCTCTCTCGTGTCTCTCTCGTCTCTCTCTCTCTCTCTCTCTCTCTCTCTCTCTCTCTCTCTCTCTCTCTCTCTCTCTCTCTCTCTCTCTCTCTCTCTCTCTCTCTCTCTCTCTCTCTCTCTCGCTATTTCACGTCTGCTCTTTCTTTTGTGTTATAATTTTCCTGCTTTTCCTCTGTCCTATTCCTCAACGTGTTTGCATTCTTCCTCCCGAAGTTGAATCTTTTGGGCCGCGTACAATTTATTTTCCTTGTGCGTTCGTCTGTGTACATTGTGTAACGCTCCAGCAACCCGTATTATTTCTAAGACTCTTTTTTTTTAGTCCTCCCAACCTGAGGTGTATCGGGCAACCTCCTTTTTCTTGGCCGCAATAGCACTGTGTTGCGACGGAGCTGGACAGAGCGAAACACATCTGCCAACGAGACTCAGGCGTGTTTTCTCAATCAATAGATCAATTCGTAGCGATCCCAGGCGAATTGATGTCCCAGACGAGGGGTACATTTTCTTTAGCTAAACAGCCATCGCAGAAATCGCGCTGTGAATGGAGAAACAGAGAGAAGGAGGAAGAGGAGGAGGAGAAATAAAGAGCGAACGAGAGGGGGAATGAAAATGGAATGATCAGGTGGGATGTAAATGACGGGGAAAAGACGATCCGCAGGGGTGAATGACAACCGTGGAATGTTGCAAAGAGTCGTGGAATGTTCATGAGATTAGAATACAAACACGCGTCGGTGATGAGTGGAAACCCGAAGGGAAGAAGGGGAGCTGTCTGAAGGAGGTGCGATCGAAGACGGATAATTCAGTTGATGCTGTAATGGCAGGATGACTTACGCGCTGAAGGAAGGAAGGAAGGAAGGAAGGAAGGAAGGAAGGAAGGAAGGAGTTGTGATGTGGTGGATGATAGTGACGGGATGAACTTTTATGTTAAAAGGTTAAACGAAAATGAGAAGAGAGAAAAAAATATGAAGGAAGAAAATAGGAGGGGACGTTGCTAGTAGACAAATACATTAATATTTACACTTGAACTGAAACTAGTTAGCATTGCATGAAAATAATAAAGACCAATTGCTATGAACTATAAAGAGAGAGAAAGAGAAAGAGAGAGAGAGATAGAGAGAAGAGAGGAGAAAAAAAGGAGGGTGGACAGGAGAGAGAACAAAAAAAACAAGGGGGAAAAAAGGGGCAAAAAAAAAAACCCCCAAAAACCCACACACCACAAACACACACCCCAACACACAAACACACCACACACCACCCCCACCACACACACACACCAAAACCACACACACACCCCCACACCCCCACCCCACCCCACCACACAAAAACAAAACCCCACACACACACAAAACACACACACACCCCAAAAACCACAAAAACACACACACACGTAAAATAGAGAGAGTGTGTATTTTTGGGTGTGAGAGAGAGAGAGAGAGAGAGAGAGAGAGAGAAGAGAGAAGAGAAGAGAGAGAGGAGAGAAGAGAGAGAGAGAAGGAGGGGAAGAGGGAGAGAGAGAGAGAAGAGGAAGAGAGAGAGAGGACTTGTATAGATAGACGTAAAAGGGAGAGAAAAAACAAAAGGGGGGAAAAAATGCAAAGGGTTTTATAAAAAATAGACAGAGAGAGAGAGAGAGAGAGAGAGGAGAGGGGAGAGAGAGAGAGAGAGAGAGAGAGAGAGAGAGAGAGAGAGAGAGAGAGAGAAAAGAGAGAGAGAGAGAGAGAGAGAGAGAGAGAGAGGTTTGAGGAGGGAGGACAAGGCCAGGGTGACGGAGGTTCTGACAAGGCGGTAAGGGAGAGCCCCCAAAAGAAAAGGTCTTGCGCTTCCCCCCCCCTCACTGCCTGCCATTCATGCACAGTGTGTGTCCCGGTGAATAAATCTCCCGGTCATGCATCGCCCTCGCCCTCGCCGCCGCCGGGAGACTGTAGCACTGCCAAGGGTTATGCACGGCCAAGATGACTCGTGCTTCCTGGCTGGATGGCTGGATGGATGGCTGGCTGGATGGATGGCTGGATGGACGGATGGATGGATGGATGGATGGCTGCATGGATGGCTGGATGGCTGGCTGATTGGATGGATGACTGGTTGGTTGGCTGGCGGGCTGGATGGATGGGTGGATGGATGGCTGCATGGATGGCTGGATGGATGGATGGATGGATGGCTGATTGGATGGATGGATGGATGGATGGATGGATGGACGGATGGATGGATGGATGGATGGTGGATGGAGGGATGGTGGTGGGTTTTGGAGGGATGGGGGGGGATGGATGGATGAATGGAGGAGGATGGATGGGGGGATGGATGGTGGATGGATGGAGGGATGGAGGGATGGAGGGAAATGGATGGTGATGATGGTGGTGGATGGTAATGGATGGTGGATGGAGGGTTGGTTTTCGTGTGAGGGACTTACGTTGCTTACCCTAATAAAAACCCCAAAAACCCTACAAACCACCCCCCAAACCACACCACCACACCACACAAAGAACCCTGATCCTATCATAATTATATAAAGAGGAAATTTATAATAGATAATGTAAGAAATGACGGAAAAAATTAAAATGAAGAAATGAAAATGATTTATAATTAAAATTTAGTAGTTATAATAGTAATGGGGATATAATGAGTAAAATAAAAAGATAGTAGTATGTGTTTTTTTCAATTTTTCTCAAAAACATGTTATTTAGACGAAAATGCAGGGGAAATACTTGCTATAGGAAATGGCCTATGGAATAGGCACTAGTAGGATATGAAAAGATATCAAAAACAAAACCCTTTTTGACTTATTTCCATTAAATTTTCAAATGGAAACCCTTTTAACATTTTTGTACCGCCGGCCCTGAACTCCCCACGCTAGGCTCACCGCCCCCCCTCTCTCCTCTTCCTCTCTCCTCTCTTCCCTCTTTTCTTCTCCCTTCTCTCTCTCTTTCCTTTTCCCCCCCCCTCTCTCTCTCTCCCCCCTTTCAAAAAAGTCAAAACAACAAATCTTTTTAAAATTTACATTAAAACTTTTCCCTTTGCAAACTTAAAAACCAAAAATTTTTTCCCCCAATTTTTAACCACCAAACACCTCCACTCACTTTATATTTCTCCTCTTTCACCATTATAATCATCACACATCCCCAAAATCCCATACTACCTACTTTCCAAAAAAACCACATACTCCCACCCTTCCCACTACCACTTTTCCCCCTTTTTTTAAAACAGGCAAAAAATTCCATTCTATTTTAAAGGTCCGGGGCTTAAATATGGTTTTTCCTGAAATTTTTTAACTTAAAAAAATACAACTGAAATTTAGAAAAGTTTTTTATCGTCCCGGGCCAAAAATATCAGTCATAAAAGGCAAGGGGTCGGATTTTTCCCCTCGAAAATAAAAAAAATATAGCATCGCACCCACTCTAAAACCCTTGCCCTCGCCCACTACCTTCACCCTTCCTCCCCTTTCCCCGGGTCCCCCTCGTCGGAAAAACCCACTCCACACACGTCACTATATACTGTGTGGGCGATCATTTTGCAACCCGAGATCAATTTTTTCAGGCCCGACCACGCGTAATGTTTAACCGCTGATTATCCTCATTTCGCCCTCCTTACCCCCTCGATTGTCCCTCATTTACACCACTTTCTCTCATTTTATGCCTGTTTACCTCTCTTATTTTTCTTTCTAAATAAATTTTTTTTGTTGAAATATATGATGTTAAGGGAAACCAAGTTTCGCTTCACTATTGGTATTTTTCATAATCTCGTCTTTTCTTTTTTCTCCTTCTTTCCTCTCTCTCTCTCTCTTCTCTCCCCCTACCCCTTCCCTCTCTCCCCCTTCTCTCTCTCTCTCTCTCCTCTCCTCCCTCTCTCTCCTTCTCTCTCTCTTCTCTCTTCTCTCTCTCTCTCTCTCTTCCTCTCTCTCTTTCTCTCTCCCTCTCTACCCCCCCAACTATCGCTAAACAACACATTTTCCTTTCCACTCTCCTCCAATTCATTCTGGCTTCCGAGGTCTTTTCACGACTGCTGGCTGGCCAATGGTCTTCCTTAATGAGAAAAGGTAGCCTGCAGAAGACGTCGATGGACAAGGTAAACAGAAGGAGAGACGGGAGGGAGAAAGGGAGTTAAAGGAGTGTACAGGGAGGGTTGAAGATGACCACCTTATAAGGAGTATATGCATCTCTGTCCACCTTCCTTCTTATTCGTCCTTATTTTCTTCTCTTCTTCTTCTTTCTTGTGTGTTGGTTGAGTGAGAAAGAGGTATTGTTATAATGCATAGAATTTGAGAGGGATAGGGAGAGTGAAAGAGAGAGAGAGAGAGAGAAGAGAGAGAGAGAATGTACCCGTCCATTTCTTTTTATTGTTGCAAGGATGGTCGTCTCTCTTTTCTCCCTCTTCCCCTCCTCTCTCTCTCTCTCTCTTTTTTTTTCTCTCTCTCTCTCTCTCTCTCTCTCTCTCCTCTCGTCTCTCTCTCTCTCTCTCTCTCTCTCCTCTCTCATCTCTCTCTCTCTCTCTCTCTCTCTCCTCTCTCTCTTCTCTCTCTCTCTCTCCTCTCTCTCTCTCTCTCGCTCTCTCTCTCTCTCTCCTCTCTCTCCTCTCTCTCTCTCTCTCTCTCTCTCTCTCTCTCTCTCTCTCTCTCTCTCTCTCTCTCTCTCTCTCTCTCTCTCTCTCTCTCTCTCTCTCTCTCTCTCTCTCTCTCTCTCTCAGGGCAGGTGTCAGGTGTCTAGGTAAGCATTATCTTCGCCATTCAGCGTCACACGTGTCCAAAACGAGACCGGCGCGTGTCCACATTAGTTGATGTGGACATGGGGTTTAAAAGAGTCTCGAAGTCTCACTATAAGAAGTCGAATTTGAAAGTTTGTGCTTCTGTAAATTTGTATAAC
>JACEEZ010012186.1:35000-45000 GCA_016584305.1 Chionoecetes opilio | reverse complement strand
TTGTGTTACTGTGTTTATATTTGGTTTTATTTGTAAGCGAGGAATACTTTGTTTAGATGAAGGGAGAAGTAAGGGAGCTCATGGCTTGTGTGTGTGTGTGTGTGTGTGTGTGTGTGTGTGTGTGTGTGTGTGTGTGTGGTGTGTGTGTGTGTGTGTGTGTGTGTGTGTGTGCGCGCGTGTGTGTGCAAGATTCAAATATTTGTTAGTTTTTAGAATTGGTGTTTAAATTCTTTCTTCTCAAAATAGCTGCGTTGTTCTTTATTTGATATTTCTCGCAAGTTTTCCTGTCAATACGTAACATTTCTTCACTCCTTATGTCAATCTTATTATGTAGTCATCTTTGTATATCATTAATAATACTTAAAAAAAACAATAATTTACTACACTCATTTTCTTCCTGCTATTTTTAACTATTTTAATTGTATCTGCTATTCTGGCTATCTATTCTTCTATCTTCTATTTTATTTATTACTATTTTATACTTTTTACTCTATTCTACTATTTATTTACTATTTATTTATTTAGACCACTTTTTTCTTACTATTATCCTTACTTTTCTTGCCATTTTACTCCTTACTCTGTCACCACCTGGACTCTCCTACACCTGGTCGTCCCTCCCTTCCCTTCCCTTCCCCTCCCTTCCCTTCCCTTCCCTTCCCTTCTCTCCCCTCACCTGCCCTTCCCTTCCCTTCCCTTCTCTTCCCTCACTTGCCCTTTCTTCCCTTCCCTTCCCTTGTCTCCCCTCACCTATCCCTTTTCTCCCCTCACCAATCCCTTCCCTCCCTTCAGTCCCCTCACCTGCCCTTCCTTCCCTTCCCTTCCTTTCTCTCCCCTCACCTGCGCTCCGTACGTTCCCTTCAGGTTAAACGGAACAATCACGACTCTTCAGTATTTTATTGCTCTGTTTCCTTTACGTGCGAGTGTGTGAGAGAGAGAGAGACAGACCGACAGACAGAGAGAGAGACAGATAAAGAGAGAGACAGACAGACATAGAGAGAGAGAGAGAGAGAGAGAGAGAGAGAGAGAGAGAGAGAGAGAGAGAGAGAGAGAGAGAGAGAGAGAGAGAGAGAGAGAGAGAGAGAGAGAGAGAGAGAGAGAAGGAGAGAGTGAGAGATAGAGAGAGAAACAGACAGACACACAGAGAGAGGAATTTATACTCTCGTGTCAATATAATCCGTGATGATCCAGCGAAGAGGAGAATTAAGTTAGGTCGATTGCAGTGAAAAGCTCGTCTGATCACCCCGATGATATTTAGGTGGAGAAATAAAAGAGTTGATTTGGAGTTATTCAATGAGGCGAGAGAGGTGAAACAGGGAAGCAGGGTTGAGGAATAATAAACATACAGGTGAGATGTAATTATATATACCTGTGCCCCGTCGCTGTTTTTGCCCCAGCGAAACGCACACAAGTTTTCGTTCAGGTAACTCGAACTACAGTATATACCTAGGGCCCATTTTTTTCACTGGTTTTTTTTTTATTGTTTAGTTTTGTTTCAGTTCTCATAGAGTTTACTTAATTATATTGGGATCATTCGCCCTTGTGTTATTTTTGTGTATGTCGTAATGTATTTAGTCATCGTATTTGCTTTGTTGTTCATTTTTGTGTGCTCTAGGTATCAGTTTTTTTTCTTTGTTTCGAATGATTTCTGCTTTTAGGATGTGTGATAATTTCGGTTGAGTCGTATTGCAAGAGTTTTTGTTTTAGCTTAGTTTCCCTGGCATTGTTTTACTCAAAGAAATTTCATATGCTGCTAGGTACTGAATTCTATTTCGTTTTTTCCTTCACAAACTTTCCCTTTTCTTCTGCTATATTCAAAAGAGAAAGCATAAAAAAAAATCGAAAAATAGCAAATACGGAAACCTCTCTTTTTACTCCAGCCATCCTTCATCTCCCCTTCTCTTCCCTCACTCTCCCCTCTTACCCCTTTTCTCGTGTCCCCTTACCCTCTCTCATTCCTCTCCCGGCTCATAATCAGAACCAGACCCCCCCCCTGCACCACCCCTCCCACGGGATGAATGGATATTACTCTGCAAGACTGATCGAGTTGAGTCGCCAAAGATCTCAATAACCTCGGTAACCCATTGATTTCTATGTCATTTCGAGTTTTTTATGATATTTCGTCTCCGAATTTCTCTCGTTGGTAGTAAGAAAATATGTGTGAGTCTTTATTTTCATGTTTTCTGTCGCGTGCCGAGTTGTGGTGGGGATTGGCGGCAGGGATTCGAAGCCAGTGTCACAAAGAGCAGGTGACGCCGCTGTGGTCGCTAAGCCGGTCATGATTAGTCGATACTTAGTGGTTTTAATCAGGGCTTTTTCACTGGGCTGTTTGTTGCAAGTCGGCCTGGCAATGAAAGGCCTGCCAACCCCTGAGGCCTGAGAATGTTGCATACTGATCTCCTGGCCCGCCCGTCCCCTCTCCGTCCCCTTCGATCCCGCCCCGCCCGCCCCGCCCTCCCGCCCTCCCGACCCACCGACGCTGTTTCTCATTCACTACTTTTTCTTGCAACGGTGTCACTTCCAAGACTGCGGGAACTCTTTTCAGTAGTTTTATTCCTCTAATTCTCTGATGGGACTTGGTGTAGAGGCGGGTAGCTACAGGGATCTGGTCGGCTATGCACGCAGACGCCACTGGCCTACTGAGAATCTGAGAGTCACGAAATGAGGAGAGAAAAAGTGTAAAGCAGCGGAACCCGAGAGTATAAAAAAATCGATCTGTACGGTCACCGGCCGACAGATTCGAGCAGGGGGGAAGATCACTGTATAGGCGCTCTGTATTGCAAGCGCAGCCCCGCCCTTCTTGCCAATCCCCATTCACCCTTATACATTAGGACCATAGAGGGGCAAGCCACGCCTATAGCCCGATTATGGCATACACACGTCTTCCTTAATACGATCATGGAGCCCATTTGAGTGTTGGATACAGCAAAAGAAAGCAGCGTAATATAGCCAGGGTTTTATTAGCCTTGTACTGTAGTGAAGGAGAAGGGTTGAGAGGGAGGCTGTGAGTCACCATTATCTCCCTCATCTCCTACATGTGCACGCTCCTCCCTCCCGCTCATCCATCCATCCAGCCATCCACCTGGAGTCTCCCTTCCTGCGGCCCATGAATATACATAAATATAAATACACGTTGGTTCCTCTCCGTCTAATTACTTGCATCATTATCCCTCCCCGGGGCTCTCCAGTAACCAGGCTTTGATGCAATGAAAAGTATTCCCAACTTAGGACATTTCACGTTCATCGAGGCGAAGCTTTGCCTTGGCCTCTGCCTCTTTTCTTGACAACCTACCTTCATCAGTAACGTCTGCAGTGTATAGGGAAGGACTCTCTCTCTCTCTCTCTCTCACTTTCTCTCTCTCTCTCTCTCTCTCTCTCTCTCTCTCTCTCTCTCTCTCTCTCTCTCTCTCTCTCTCTCTCTCTCTCTCTCTCTCTCTCTCTCTCTCTCTCTCTCTCTCTCTCTCTCTCTCTCTCTCTCTCTCTCTCTCACTTTCTCTCTCTATCTATCTATCTATCTATCTCTCTGTCTCTCTTTCTAAAGTGGTCTGTTATGTCATCTGTTCCACCGAAAACTCATCTCCATTTTCTTTGTCTTGTGTTCTCTGTCGGGAGTGAGTGACACCAGTGTAGTTTCGTTTGTGTTGACTTTTTTGCCGTTCCCTTACAGCTTCGGCGACTTGTTTCCCTCGGTATATTGTCCTCACACCTCCCCCGGAATGGCACTTTGCTTCTTCACGCTGAGATCCTCTTCTGTTGCATCGTCTTACATACAATTATTGGTTATCTAGCTCTTCTTTATGTGGGTTTCTTTATTGGTTTCGTTGTGTGTTTATATTGCGTTGTGTATTCATTGATTTTCACACACACAAGCACACACACTCACACACACACACACACACACACACACACACACACACACACACACACACACACACACACACACACACACACACACACACACACACACACACACACACACACACACACACACACACACACACACACACACACACACACACACACACACACACACACACACACACACACACACACACACACACACCACTTCCCCATCACACCCAAGTTTTATCATCACAAGTTTTCATCTTTTCTTCAACGCAAAAGGTTCATAATAGCCTTCAGACATTTTTGATCCTTCACAACGATGCTTGGATTCCCGGCGCTGCATAAGAAAATAATATAATGATGATACAAATCCTAATTATGAATTCAGATCTCCGTCGGGAACCACCGCCAGCGAGGCTTCAAAATATCATCCACAAATTCATATATTTTTTTTTTTTTCTTTACATATAAAAGAGTATCACATTATAGGCGTCTTTGCTTTATTAAGAGTTCGAAATTGACTCCTTTAACTCTTCTTATTTCTTTATATGCCTTATTTTTATAGTATTTTTACCGATATGTTCCTTTGCATCTCAATGATTTTAATAAGATTTCAAAATAGACTCCTTTTCCTCTGTTCCAATTCTTCCTGTGCCTTATTTTAACCTTATTTTTACCGATATGTTACGTTGCATTTCAATTAATTCAATATCAGTTCAAAATAGACTCCTTTTCCTCTCTCCCATTTCTTTATGTGCCTTATTTTCATCTTATTTTCTTCCTCAACCTCATTTTCATCTTACATTTCTTCTTTTACCTTATTTTAACCTTATTTTTACCGATATGTTACGTTGCATCTCAATAAATCAACCTTCGTGAGAGTGAAAGGTGTAGTGGCGGGGATGCAGAGACAAGAGGCTTAAGGGAGCGGCGGGGATGAAGGGTTAGGGGGCCACGTATCCAGGTAGCCAAGGTTATCATTAATAGGTAAATATAAGGTGAAAGGGCTCCGAACACTCCTTGCCTCGTTCCTCTATACTTTTAATTCTTAGATTGATAGACTTGACATCATAATTATTCTAAACGTTCATGCATATATTTTCTTTATGCTTCCTTATTTAGACGACATTATTAGTTAGGTTTGTCTTAGTTCCTTCCTTCCTCCTCCTCCTGCCATTCCTCCTTCCTTCCCATCCTCCTCTTCCTCCTCCTTCCTCCTCCTCCTCCTTCCCCCCTTCCTCCTCCTCCCTCCTCATCTCTTCTCTCCTACCCTGACATCCCCGATCCTCATTTTTTATTCTCCTGCATTAGATCACATTTGCTATTCCCCTTCTCCAAGACTGCCTTAAAGACTCGCCTCTAACCATGCTCCTAAGACCCCCCTATAGTCTTTCACGCTCTGTCTGTTTCTTGTTACTTCCTCTCATTCCTCTTCGCCTCTTCCTTTTCAATGCTTATTTTTCCTTGCTCCTTATTTTTTTATTCAAATTAACATCTATTTTTTTCTTAATAGTTTCAGTTTCTGCGTCTCATTTCTTTGATTAAATTTAGTAGCTTCGTTTTGAATCCCTATTTCCTTCTTTGCCTTCCTTTTTTTCTTCTATTTTGTTCCCTTTCTTCATCATCAATTTGCTATTTTACCTTATATTAGCGTCTTCTTTCCTCTATCTCCTTATACAGTTCTCTTCAATCCTACCATTATCTCTCTCTTATTACATCAGTCCTACCTTATTTCTCCCCTTTTTTACCTCATACCCTTTACCCTCTCTAGATATTGTCCCTCTCTCTCTATTCTCTCTCTCTCTGTCTACACTGTATATTATTGTCTCTCTCCACACTGTATATTATTGTCTCTCTCTCCACACTGTATATTATTGTTTCTCTCTCTCTCTCTCTCTCTCCTCTCTCCTCTCTCTCTCTCTCTTCTCTCTCTCTCTCTCTCTCTCTCTCTCTCTCTCTCTCTCTCTCTTCTCTCTCTCCTCTCTCTCTCTCTCTCTCTCCTCTCTCTCTCCTCTCTCTCTCTCTCTCTCTCTCTCTCTCTCCTCTCTCTCTCTCTCTCTCTCTCTCTCTCTCTCTCTCTCTCTCTCTCTCTCTCTCTCCTCTCTCTCTCCTCTCTCTCTCTCTCTCTCTCTCTCTCTCTCTCTCTCTCTCTCTCTCTCTCTCTCCTCTCTCCTCCTCTCTCTCTCTCTCCTCCTCTCTCTCCTCTCTCTCTCTCTCTCCTCCTCTCTCTCTCCTCTCTCTCTCTCCTCTTCTCTCTCTCTCTCTCTCTCTCTCCCTCCACACTCTCGTCCCTCCACCGCTTTGTCCTCCGCTTTCACAATTCTCGTCGTTCTCTTCTCTCTCCCAACACGTTTGCTCCTTCCTTACATGTTCCGGCCACTCGACGTAGAGTTCCTGTCGATCTACCTGTCGATCTGCCTGATATTATTTTTTTCCTTCCTCTCTTGCTTGTGTGTGTGTGTGTGTGGGTGGGTCTGTGTGTGTGGTGTGTGGGTGTGGGTGTGTGGGTTGTGTGTGAGGGTATAGAAATATCTTCTCTCCCCCTATAGAGCGGAGGAGAAACACATCAAGCAATAGTTAAGGGAAACGCCCAATTGGTAGAAGCTTTTGTGAGTTGGAGGTAAAAGTGTGATGGTGGGTGGGAGAGGATACCCGTAGGCGGTGTGAGGGAAGGCTTGTATATCGTCCCCCTCTTCTCTCTCTCTCTCTCTCTCTCTTCTCATCTCTCTCTCTCTCTCTCTCGTCTCTCTCTCTCTCTCTCTCTCTCTCCTCTCTCTCTCTCCTCTCTCTCTCTCTCTCTCTCTCTCTCCTCTCTCTCTCTCTCTCTGGAGCCTTTTTCTTCTGCCTTGCCGTCCCCTCTTCCTCCTCCTCCTCCTCCTCTCCTCCTCCTCCTCCTCCTCCTTTTCTCCCCTCGTTCTCCTCCACACAGCCGCTTCCCCTTTATCGTTTTCCCCTTCCCTCACATTCCCCACTTCCCGTTATACTTTCCCCTCTTCCTCCTCCTCCTTTTCCCCTCTGCTATCCCCTCAACTCCTCTCTCCCGTCACCCTCTCTCTCTCTCTTCCTATCAACTATATTTGTATCCTCCCTTATTCTTTTCCTCTCTCACTCTCTCTCTCTTATTTCTCTCTCTCTCCTTTTATCTTCTCCTATGTGTATTTTCTTTAATCTGTAACACCTTCTCTCTCTCTCTCTCTCTCTCTCTCTCCCTCTCTTCCTCTCTCTCTCTCTCCTCTCCTCTCTCTCTCTCTCCTCTCTCTTCTCTCTCTCTCCTCCTCTCTCTTCTCCTCTTCTCTCTCTCTCTCTCTCTCTCTCTCTCTCTCTCTCTCTCTCTCTCTCTCTCCTCGTCTCTCCTCTCTCTCTCTCTCTCTCTCTCTCTCTCTCTCTCTCTCTCCTCTCTCTCTCTCTCTCTCTCCCCCTCTCTCTCCTCTCTCTCTCTCTCTTCTCCTCGTCTCTCTCTCTCTCTCTTTTCTCTCTCTCCTCTCTTCTCTCTCTCATCTCTCTCCTCTCTCTCTCTCTCTCTCTCTCTTCATATTTCGTAATAACCATAATTTCTCTGTTGTTGTTGTTTTTATTATCAACTAATTCATCTTTGACTGACCTTTCCAAACCTCACTTTTCATCTGTTCCCTTAAAGATCCTTACCTGACCTTCTCTTTTCTTTTTTATCTCTTTTTGGCCTTAAGGTGTATTCTCCCTATACTCCCAAACGCCCCATTTCTCCCTTTATTATCTCTTATTTCCCCTTGTCTCTCCCCTTACCCTATTCCCCTCTCCTGCACCCTCCCTACTACTGCCCTCTTTTACTAACACGTCTTCTTACTTTCACTTCGCCGTCATCATGAGATTTAAATTATGGATGTTTTTTTATTCTTTTTTTCTCCCTTCTCGCATTTCTTACATCTGTTTTTTTCTTATCTGAGCTATCTATGTTTTTTTAGTCTCTCTATCTATCTATCTATCTATCTATCTATCTATCTATCTCTCTATCTATCTATCTATCTATCTATCTATCTATCTATCTCTTTCTCTCTCTCTCTTCTTGCATTCTCTCTCTCAATCGACCTGAGTGCCTACCTACACCTCTCTCTCTCTCTCATCTCCTCTCTCTCTCTCATCTCTCCTCTCTCTCTCCTCCTCTCGTCTCATCCTCTCTCTCTCTCTCCTCTCTCTCTTCTCCTCTCTCTCTCCTCTCTCTCTCTCTCTCTCTCTCTCTCTCTCTCCTCTCTCTCTCTCTCTCTCTCTCTCTCTCTCTCTCTCTCTCTCTCCTCTCTCTCTCTCCCCTCTCCTCTCTCTCTCTCTCTCTCTCTCTCTCCTCTCTCTCTCTCGTCTCTCTCCTCTCCCATCTCTCGTCTCTCTCTCTCTCTCTCTCTCCTCTCTCCTCCTCTCTCTCTCTCTCTCCTCCTCTCTCTCTCTCTCTCTTCTCTCTCTCTTCTCCCCTCGCTATGCTTACACCTCCCCTATCAATCTGTCTGGTGATGGATATTGCCCGTGTTTCAGTATTTTCTATTTACCCTTCACGTCTATGTCTGTTTTGCTATCTATTTTACGTACGTCACTATTTCTTACGACCCTATTTTTCTATCCCTTTTGTTTTTATTATTAAACTTTCATCTTTTTCGTCGTTTATGTATCGCAACTTATTGGCTGGTCTGATATTTTTTGAGTGGAGGAGAGATATGTTTGTGTGTGTGTGTGTGTGTGTGTGTGTGTGTGTGTGTGTGTGTGTGTGTGTGTGTGTGTGTGTGTGTGTGTGTGTGTGTGTGTGTCTGTGTTCTTTGCTTCCCCAGTGTACAGGCCCCTTTGCAGAACCCTCACCCTCTTTCTCTCTCTCTCTCTCCCTCTCTCACTCTTTCTCTCTCCCTCTGTGTCTTCCCCTCATAGCCTCTCTCCTCCCTCTCGTTAGGCAGTCTCCTCACCCCAGTCGCTGCACCAACCTTGTTACCGCCACTTCTAACGACCTCCACCAGCCTAAACCACCTGGACGGGCCGAAGATATGGCCAGGTGTGTTTGTTTTGGTGACGGAGGGAGGCGAAGAGGCGAAGAGGCGGAGACCTTTGCGCGCCCCTTGTGTACCCCCCTCTTGCACCCTTACCATCCTAGGCCATGCTAGGACCGTCCCGCCAGGAAAAGTCTTGTCTGGCGGGGATTTGTGCGAGTTTGTGCTCCTGTGTTGCGACTTTTGAAGGTGCACCGAGGCGTTCTTGGGTCTCAGGTGTTGAAGGTTGTCGTATATGGTCATGTTTCGTTGGTGTTGTTTTGTTTTCTTGAGCTGTTGTGTTCGTTTCTTGATTTTTCCTTCGTGTTTTTTTATTGTCTTTATTGTTGTTGATATGTTTCTGGCGTTATGGGCAATGGGATGTTTTCTCAGGTGTCTGGGGGGTTGGTGTTTCTTGGGGATGTGTGTTAGGATGAGTTTGGATTTCGTTGGAGGACAGGCTGCTTGAAGTTTTGAGTAGGACGAGGGGACATGGCATAAAAACGCGTTATAAATGATCTAGGCTAACTCTTATGGTGTATTTTTTGCGTTAATGTAACACTGATTCCCCAAAACTATAGACTAATTTCTTTCCTAATACCTTTTATATTATTTCGTGTTTCTAATTCCAACGTACTATTTGCCCTTTTACTATTTTTCCCCCTGTGACCTCTAACACTAACACTTCCCCTTCTCATCTCCCTCTCTGTCACCTCTGTCGCCCTCCCTCTCACTCTCTCCGTGGGACCCGCCGCCCTAACCTCTGCGGGCGGCGGACATCTGTTCCTCAGTGTAGGGACAAGTGCACATGTCCAGCGCCAGACACCTGCCCGTCAGGAGAGAAGACAGGTGGTCGGGCACGTGTTGACTCAACCTCACCAGTAATCAGGAGACGTATTGGCCTCTCCTCGCGCCGTTTACTCACCACACATAATGAGGAAGGATCGTGCAGGGGGACGTATGCATGTTAAACACACGGCGGCTCTTGGGGGGTTTTGGCGGGTCTTGGCGGGTTTGGGCGGGTTTTTGGCGGTTTTTTCAAGACCTGCCTGAAGGGGTCGTGCAGTAAAGAGGTGCTTGCTGCCAAGAAATATAATACAGTGATTTATTATATGATTTATTTTATGGGTTTTTGTATGTGAAATATATGATGTTAAGGACAATCGCTTCACTATTGG
>JACEEZ010012186.1:30000-32500 GCA_016584305.1 Chionoecetes opilio | reverse complement strand
CTCTCTGCTCATGTCATATTTTCTCCCCTCTTCTCTTCCTCCTCTCTCTCTTTTGACTACACCCTCCCTCCCTCCCTCCCTCCCTCCCTCCCTCTCTCAATACCCCTTCCCTCCCTTCCTCCCTCCCTCAATACCCCCTACCATTACCATCCCAGGGTTCACATTTACCCCCTCCATGATTGGGATTTAAAGCTCTTGAGAGGCAAGCTCTCCGTGGATGTAATGTTGAGGGGAGCGGCTTGGACAGGCTCACTCCCTCCCTTCTCCTAGCGGGAAAGATTAGATGCATATTTATGTTGATGCGGGGAGCTGGAAGGAAAAAAAAGATTGGGAGACGGAGGGACGGGGAAGGAGGGAGAAGGTGGTGGTAGAAAACATTAAATCTTATCAGCGAGCATTGGGGTAGAAGTTATGAATTATTGCTTAAGTTTAAACGGTACATTAAATCAAGGTAGTGGACCAGAAAGCCGTGGCTGCCAGTCGGGTAAACACGGTGCTATGAGTCCTGAGTGAAATGGAGCAGGAATAACGGCGGCGGCGGCGGTCTAGGAGGACGAGGAGAGGGTGACGCCGCGCGGAATTCTCGTACATCGGGGACCCTGAGGCCGCCCAGACCTCACCATTGGTCCCGCGAAAAAAATGAGGATCACGACCACGTTGCCAACACTCACTCAATTATCTAATTATATCATCACAGTTATCTCATTGTGTCCCGATTGCTGCACCAGCCTAGGCGGGTCGTGCCTCCCCCCAGGTGGTGGCGTGGTTAAAAATACCGCATCATCAATGAGTAAGCAAGAAACGCTGGAAAAGGAGAAAAAAAATGTAGTGGAAATGATCATTCAAAGAAAAAAATGGCTTCCCTTATAGGCTCGCGCGTGGCAAGAAGCCAGCTGAGATTTTTCTTCCGGATTTTTTTCTCATAATTCTTGATTTCGTTGTGCGTTGTTGCGTCTGGTTCCCCCACGCGGCTCCTGGCGGGTCAGCAGCGTGGCCGCCGCCCCAACTTTAGAATTGTAAATCTAAGCCGGAAGTCTGAAAGTTTAAAGCTCTTGGTGAAGGCTTCTCAGGCCGGCACGAGACATAGGGAGGGAGGGAGAGAGAGAGACGGGAAGGGGAGAGAGAGAGAGGGCCTTGTGTGCATATTAATGTATAACGTGTGTATGTAGCCAAACAGAATAATGCCTGGTAAATATTTACTCGCGAGTTTTCCAGACGCAGATCCTTAAGTCGGCGCAAGACGTTACAAGGTGTGGGTGTGGCTTGAATGTCGCGGTATTGATGTGAGGTTATTGTTGACGGTGATGAAGTGATGAAGGAATCTGTCTGGAGAGAAGGATGAGGATACAGGAGAGAGCTAAGGATGAGGAACAAGGGGGAAGGCTGAGGTTATTTTGTTGATGGGTGATGAAGTGATGGTGAAGGAATCTGTCTGGAGAAGAAAGTAAGGATACTGGAAGAAGCTAATGATGAGTGAATATAGTGGTTTGACGATGTTGAATGATAATGATATACAGAAAACAAAGTAGCAGTGAATGAAGGTGATGAAGTGGTTAAAGGAATCTGCTCGGAGATAAAAAAGGACACAGGAGGGAGCTAAGGATGAGGAGAAAGAGGGAGGGAGGAAGGCAGCTGAGAGAGAGACAGTACAGTAGCCAGAGGGACGAGGCAGTGTGGGGGATTGTCCTGCCAATCCCCCGCAACATCCCTGTATTGATACTCCGTCTTCGGCTAAGAGGATTAGGTCCTCCCGGCAGATTTTATCCCGGGGATTATACGGCAGCGACAGACGAGGCTCTCGACGGCAACTCCAAAAAATGTCAGGAATTCAATAAAAAAAAAACGAATATAAAATTAAACCAAAAAAAAAAATATAGATATTCCTAGGTATGTATGTGATACGTCTACCAATTAATCTTGGAAAAATGGACGAGAAGAATGAGTGAATCGGAAAAAGAAAAATAACATTCGTATTTCTACTGCTGGAGGCGCCGCAACAATTGAAAAGCTTTTAGCACCCAGGCGTGGTGTAACAAACTAATACACACAGCAGCCAAAAGACTGAAGGCGCGAATAGAGAAACACACTGAGCCCCGTCCATCAATTCATGTCGCATCCTTACGCCCCGAGGAACACAAGTCGCGCTGTACTAAAGGGTCGAGAACTTGTGTGTATATTACAATAACAAACCGTAGTGGCGGAGGCAAGGCGCGCTCAGAGTAATGCTTAACACTGGCGGTGAATGGCTATTGTGTTGTGTTGTGCCTCGCGTCAATGTGTGTATTCTTGGTCATTCCGAGGATGGGGATTATTTCCTGAGAGAGAGAGAGAGAGAGAGAGAGAGAGAGAGGAGAGAAGAGAGAGAGAGAGAGAGAGAGAGAGAGAGAGAGAGAGAGAGAAGAGAGAGAGGAGAGAGAGAAAAGAGAGAGAGAGAGAGAGAGAGAGAGAGAGAGAGAGAGAGAGAGAGAGAGAGAGAGAGAGAGAGAGAGAGAGAATAGCT
>JACEEZ010012186.1:17500-25000 GCA_016584305.1 Chionoecetes opilio | reverse complement strand
CAAAGAAATGAGCAGTTTGTGTTTTGAGTGTATTATTTCGTTAACTGTTGAGAGAGACAGATAGATAGATGAATAGACAGAGAGAGAGAGTAATCTGAGGTAAAGGAAAGACTAGGAAAGGGAAGATTTATGCGAATGAGTAAGGATTTTGTGTTTGGGTTAGAGAGACAGATAGATAGATAGACAGAAGAGAGACTAGAAGAAGGAAGATTCAGCGAACTATAAATGAGAAGTTTGTGTTTTGAGAGTATTATTTCGTTAACTATTGAGAGAGACAGATGGATAGATAGATAGACAGATAGATTGACAGAAGAATGTAACGAAGATAGTTGAATAGACAGACAGAGACTAATCTGAGGGAGAAGGAAGACTATGAAAGGGAAGATTTAGCGAATAAGTAATGATTTTTAAGTAAGAGACAGATAGATAGATAGATAGACAGAAGAATATGTTCGTCTGTAACAGTCCTCACCATCTTGTATCTCACCTGAATTCCATGAGGACCCGCGAATCTTGGGGTCACGGTGCACAAATGGAAAGGTTAATTTAATTTACAATGGAATGCTGAAAAATGCAACAATCCCCGCGCATCGTTAAGGGAAAGAAAGCCATCGCGTTGTGCCGTGGAGGTGTCCTAACTCTCCCCTCCCGAAGGTTTAAGTTTGTGAAGTCAGTGCGTGGCTGAGGTAAGGGAAGAGGAGGAGGAAGGAAGAAGAGGAGGAGGAGGAGGAAGGGAGGCAGGAAAAAAGGGTGTTTTTTTTTTCTTTCCCTTTCCCCTCTTCCTTCTCTCTTCTCTCTTCCCTCCCTTTTTTTCTCTCCTCTCCTTCCTCTCCCCCTCCCCCTCTCTCTCTCCTTCCCCCCTCTTCCTCTCCTCCCCTCTCCCCCCTTCTCCCTTTTTTCCCCCTTTCCCCCCCCCCCCACCCCCCAAACCCCCCAAACCCCCCCCCCCCCCCAACCCCCCCCCCCCCCCCCCCACCCCCCCCCCACACCCCCCAAAAAAAACCCCCCCCAACCCCCCCCCCCACCCCCCACCCCCCCCCCCCCCCCCCCCCCCCCCCCCCCCCCCCCACCCACCCCCTCCAAAATTTTCCCCTCTCCCCCCTTAAACCCCCTCCCCTCTTCTTCCTTCCTCCTTCTATTTTTTTTGTTCTTCCTTTTTCCCTTTTTCCCCCCTTTTTTTTTCATTTTTTTTTTTTTCCCAAACCCCTTTTCCCCCCCCCCCAAATTTCTTTCCCCCCCAAAAATTTTTTTTAAAGGGTGCAACCTTTTCTTTTTTTAAACCTTCTTTTTTTTCTGGGGTTTTTTTTTTTTTTTTTTTTTTTTTTTCCCCCCCCTTTTAAAAAAAATTCCCTTTTATTCTTCCCCCCTTTTATTTTTCCTATTTTTTTTTCTTTCGGGAAAAATACTACCCTTTCAATCCCTTTATTTTCTTTTTTCGGGGTTTTCCTTTTTTTCCTGGGGTTTAACTCCCCCTTCCCCTTTCTCTTCCCTCCCCCCCTTTTTCCCTTTTTTCCCCCCCCCCCCCTTTTTCTCTCTCCCTCTCCTCTCCCCCTCCCCCTCTCTCCCCGTCTCTCTCTCCTCCTCTCTCTCTCTCCCCTCTCTCCTCTCCCTCCTCTCCTATCTCCCCTCCCTCTCTTTTCTCTCTTCCCCCCCCCCCCCACACACACAACACACACACACTCACACACACACACACCCACACACACCACACCACACACACAACACACACACACCACACCCACACACACACCACACACCCACAACACACAAAACCCACCCACACACACATCCACACAAAACCACACACACACACAAACACACACCACACACACACACCCCACACACACACACACACACACACACACAACCCCACACCACACACCCCACACACCCCAAAAAGTTGTGAGTTAAGCCCCTCTCTCCACCCTTCAAGAGCCCCTCTCCACCATAGCTTCTTCCAATCATCACTCCATGTACTATGTGTGTATATATGTATTGACTTCTCTTTTTCCCTGTCTCTATACCTTTCTCTTTCGTATATTTAGTGCTTTGTTTCCTCAACACCACCTACCGTTCCTCAATGGCCCAGACTTGATCATGGGCTCCTCCCCCTAAAAATTAAGTCAATATATGAGAGCTAGCAAGCCTTTCATTTTTCGTAAACACTTGCATTTTCCTTGCCGGGTTTTTATTTTGTAGTTTCGTTTCGTTTCCTCCCCCATTTTAACGAGCAATTACGTGTAGTTCCTTGCCGCGTTACAATGCGGGTATTACGTTGCAGCTGATATTTTGTTTCTTTCAGGAAGATATCAGAAAAAGATACGGTGCCTTTCAATCTTGTGAGTTATATCGCAGGTTTTGAGCGAGCGTTTGACCTTGTTTTCTTCTCGTGTGGTCAGACAGTCACCAGCCAGTCACCATTCAGTCAGTCAGTCACCAGTCAGTCACCATTCAGTCAGTCAGTCACCAGTCAGTCACCATTCAGTCAGTCAGTCACCAGCCAGTCACCATTCAGTCAGTCAGTCACCAGCCAGTCACCATTCAGTCACGTCACCATTAAAGTCACCACAGTCGTCAGTCACCCAGCCAGTCCCCATTCACGTAAATTCAGTCAGTCACCAGCCAGTCACCATTCAGTCAGTCAGTCACCAGTCAGTCACCATTCAGTCAGTCAGTCACCAGCCAGTCACCATTCAGTCAGTCACCATTCAGTCAGTCAGTCACCAGCCAGTCACCATTCAGTCAGTCAGTCACCGAAACACTGGTTATAAGAGTCATAATCTACCATAATTAGATTAGTTATTAAGCCTTATAGCTAAAGAGAGAGAGAGAGAGAGAGAGAGAGAGAGAGAGAGAGAGAGAGAGGGGAGAGAGAGAAGAGAGAGGGGGGAGGGGAGAGAGAGAGAGAGAGAGAGAGAGAGAGAGAGAGAGGAGAGCATTGTTGTCTTATACAGAGCACACGAGAAAACAAATTACTATTTTGTACAAGGTTTTTTTAATATGCAGGTGACAGTAGTGCGTGTGTGTGTGTGCGTGTATGTGTGTTTGTGTGTGTGTGGTGTGTGTTTGTGTGTGTGTGTGTGTGTGTGTGTGTGTTGTGTGTGGTGTTTGTTGTGTGGTGTGTGTGGGTGTGTGTCTGGGGTGGCGTTTCCCTCCCTCTTGCTATTGAGAAGCAAGTTTTCATTCAGAAGCTTGTTAGATCCTGGTCAGAATGTTCGCTAAATTGCGCTCACTCTTGCTTTTTTATTCCCCCACTGATTCCAGCTTCTACTCCCCTCTCTCCCCTCTCTCTCTCTCTCTCCTCATACCCCTTCCCCTCTCCCCTTTTCTCCTTCAGCTTTCTTCCACACTCCTTCCTATCCCGTCCACTCGCCTCCCTTCAGCCTCCACACCAAACTCTCTCCCCTCTCTCTTCTCTCTCCCCTCTCTCTCTCTCTCTCCTCTCTCTTTTCTCCCGTCAGGGTAGCAAGGTTGTAGAGACGTGAGTTCGCATGTCAGCGTCCCTTGTGCATCTCAGCGGGTTTGAGTCCGCCTAGTTTCGTGCTGACGTGGCGGCGCTTGTATAGTCAATAACCTTGTAGTTGTACTTGCAAAGTGTCTAGATAGATGAAACATCTTTTCTCCCTTTTTCTTCATCTCTCTCTCCTCTCTCCTCTTCTCTCTCTCTCCCCATTCTCTCCTTCTCTTCTGTCCTTTTCCTCCCTTCCTTCTCTCTCTCTCTCTCTCTCTCTCCTTTCTGGCGTCCTCTCAGTATAGTCGTAAACCTCAACCCTTTTGTACTCTAACATCGCCCTTATACCACTGTGTCGTAGAGGCGAGTAGGCCATCTAGGCTCCTCTTTTTCTTATTTGCTCTCGCCTCTCCCTTCCCCTCATTTCCTTCCATAGTGAACTGTTTTCTCCAGATATCAATTTCTTTGTGACCATTTAGATTTTTTTTACCTATTAACAATCATACATATTATTCTTGTCGTTTCCATGGAGAGCCAACGCAGCTGTTGAAAATTTGAATAGGCGCTTTTCTGAGAGGGAATGAATTGGTCAGAATATTGATTGGTATAAAGATCTGTAGAAAATTTGTCAAGATGTGGTTTCAGAGATGATTTTGAGTCACGGAGATGTAGAAGAATTGATATTATTTTGTTTTGCGTGTAGTATGAAAGACTTTTTAACCCATTTACGCCCAGATCTTTGCTTTGCTATATATTATCGTCTGTTAGCCATTACGAAAAGTAGCTTAATATACCAAATTAGCTAGTGTACCAGGGTATTAAATAGGTCATATGTATAGAACAGTGCTTACATTCATCAAAATAGTCTAATGGTAGCCAATTACAATGGAAATTACGTACTGGGCCTCATGGGGTTATGTGGGCTAGTTAGTACAGTGGTTGGTCAGTCTTGTATTGCTATTCTTAGAAGCTGACCTCATCCTCTTCCTCAGGCGGTCCTTCAAGCATCTCTTGGTACAACTCCTTCTCCTATTACTCCTTGCATTTTTTATTTCGTTAACTCATCCTCTCCGTTCTTCTATCCTCTATGCCTTTAGTTGGTGTTAAAGGTTTCTAAGTGTTATTTAGGTATGTATAGAGCTATTATCTGTATTAAGCTATTATTATTATTATTTCTCTCTCTCTCTCCCTTTTTCCTTTTCTCTCTTCCCCTCTCTCCTTCCTCTCTTTTCTCTCTCCTCTCTCTCTCCCCCTTTTCTCCTCTCTCCTCTCTCTCTCTCTTCTTCTCTCTCTCCTCTCTTCTCTCTTCCTCCTCTCTCTCTCCTTTCTCTCCCCCTCCTCCTCCCCTCTTCTCTCCTCTTCTCTCATCCTCCCCTCTCTTCTCCCCTCCCTCTCTCTCCTCTCTCTCTCTCCTCCCCTCCTCTCCTCCTTCCTCCTCCTCCTCCGCCCCTCCTCCTCCTCCTCCCCCTCTCTCCCTCCTTTCTCCTCCTCCTCCTCCTCCTCCTCCTCCTCCTCCTCCTTCTCCTCCTCCTCCTCCTCCTCCTCCTCCTCCTCCTCCTCCTCCTCCTCCTCCTCCTCCTCCTCCTCCTCCTCTTGTACCCGAAAGGTGCTTGTATGTAGCTCTCCACCTATAAGGGGAAGTGTGTATTTACTTTTGCTACTGACTCTGCTATCTGATTCCCTTGTCCTTCTTCTTTTTTATATACCCTTACTCTTTCTCCCTGACCCTATACATTCTCTCTCTCTCTCTCTCTCTCTCTCTCTCTCTCTCTCTCTCTCTCTCTCTCTCCTCTCTCTCTCTCTCTCTCCTCTCCTCTCTCTCTCTCTCTCTCTCCTCTCTCTCTCTCTTCCTCTCCTCTCTCTCCTCTCTCTCTCCTCTCTCTCTCTCTCTCTCTCTCTCTCTCTCTCTCTCTCTCTCTCAATAATGTAAGAAAATGAACAGAAACCGTAAAGAGTAAGACTGCTGCACGTACATCACTAGAGAGAAAGAGAGAGAGAAAGAGAAAGAGAGGAAGGGAGAAGAATTGAACGAGAGCTTAAAAAACAACGAAACAGAAGAATGGTAGGAGTGAAAACTAGAGAGGGAGGCGGAGGATTGGATTAAAGGCAGATGTGAGGGAGGTGGGAGGAAGGTGAGAGCGGGGGAGAGGCAGAGAAATAGAAAGAGTTGGAGGAGGGAGAGGGGAGATGGAAAATGTGTATCAGTAACTTTTCAACGAGATACAAGAAAATCTGGGGAAAAAGGAGAAGAGGTAAAAATTATATACATGCAATGGTAGAATATGTATACACGTTTCATATATATATATGTATAGACTAGAAATGTAGTTTAAATTGTGTGTGAGTGTTGAGTGACTTTATGTTTATGTACAGTTAATAAATCGTATATTAGATTGTTTTAAATTTGTAGTTATAATGCAGGAATAATATTAATTTCATTCTTTTATTGTGACGTGTTGTGTTTCTGTAAATTGCTGTTTCTAGTACATTACTCATAAAGAAATATATGTAATTGCTGCGTTATTTTAGTACTTGTGCGTTAATTACCACTTGTACTGTTTAATATTTTAATTTTTATTCTCTCGTCGGTAAGCTATCACCACCACAACCACCACCACCACAACACCACCACCACAACCACCACCACAACCACCATCACCACCACACGCTCCTTCCCTCTTATTTTAGGTAATTTTAGGTTTATTTTAGTTTATATTAGGTTATTTTAGGGTTATTTTAGTTTATATTAGGTTATTTTAGGGTTATTTTAGGCTATTTTAGGTTATATTCGGTTATTTTATGTTCTCCTTTTCCTCCTCCCGAGTTTCCTTCCTCCTCCTCCCGTGTTTCCCTCCTCCTCCTCCCGTGTTTCCCTTTCCTCCTCCTCCCATGTTTCCCTTTCCTCCTCCTCCCGTGTTTTCCTTCTCCTCCTCCTCCCGTGTTTCCCTCTTCTTCCTCCTCGCGTGTTTCCCTCCTCCTCCCGTGTTTCCCTTTCCTCCTCCCGTGTTTCCCTCCCTCCTCCCGTGTATCTGTAACCAAAGCCACTTGTTCCCGACCCACATCAAAGCCCCGCAAAGAATTACACTACTGGGCGTTCAAACTTCCACTAGACGCGCGTACCTCCACAACCTTGTCCACCACCACCACTACCACGGCTTTCTCCCCTCTCCCTTCCCCTCACAATGGTTGAAAGCCGCCACAATCCTTCCTTGCTTCTGCCATGGGAGAACCGAGGTCGCCACATATGGAACTCAGTCACACGAACTCACACGCATACACACGCACTCACACGCATACACACGCACTCACACGCATACAAGCCTCTGCCCGTATACCTCTGTCTGTCTGGAGAACCTATTAAAGGCCTGATACCTCCATGGGCGAGAGGACCTGATACCTGGGGGAACCTTTGCCATGTTAGGCTTGTTAGTTACCTGTCAAACGGAGAGAATCGAACCTACAAGCAATCTGTCATGGTGTATTGGAGACTAGTTGTTGTTGTTGTTGGTGGTGGTGGTGGTGGTGTTGTTGTTGTTGGTGGTGGTGGTGGTAGTGGTGTTGTTTTTGTTACTGTTGGTGTTGCTTGTGGTGTTGTTGTTATTGTTGGTGGTGGTGGTGATGCCTTTGCTTTTGTACCTAGATGCTTTTCAGATTAGTGACTAAATTATAGTTGGTATGTCTGTAAGTACGTGTGTGTGTGGGGGGGGGTGACTGTGTGTGTGTGTGTGTGTGTGTGTGTGTGGTAGGACGCGTTGTGGCTAATTCTCCAAGGTTGAGAGACTGCTTGACCACCTCTCGGGGATAATTATTCGAGGGTGTTGGTGCGACTGTCCAAGAGAGAGAGAGAGAAGAGAGAGAGAGAGAGAGAGAGAGAGAGAGAGAGAGAGAGAGAGAGAGAGAGAGAGAGAGAGAGAGAGAGAGAGAGAGAGAGAGAGAGAGAGAGAGAGAGAGAGAGAGAGAGAGAGAGAGGCGAAGGGGAAAGGGCAGAGAAGAAAGGAACCAGGTAGGGGAAAGTAGAGGGGAAAAGTAGAGAAAGAGGAAGAGCTGTA
>JACEEZ010012186.1:7500-12500 GCA_016584305.1 Chionoecetes opilio | reverse complement strand
TGTACCATGTGTCCTGTTTGGCTGGGCGCGTACAGACGTAATTTTATCTTCGCTCGATAACATTACTCACGATCTTTCTCTCTCTCTGTCGGTCATGCTTCGTTAAAGGGCGACAAAAGGCAACAAGGACCATTTGCAACGTTGCTTTATACTACTACTAACCCGCGATGTTGCTATAGTAGATACTGTACTTAGATTACACACATTACACACTCGCCTCTCCTTTTCCTTGATATACTAAGCATTTGTCATACGGCATCTTCTCTTTTATGTGATCACTGTCTCATTTTTCTGTCATTATTTTATTCCCTGTTACCAAATCTTGTCTCTCTATCTCTCCTTCCATCTTTCGGCCTCTCCCTCCCTCCCTCCCTCCCTCCCTCCCTCCCTCCCTCCCTCCCTGCTTCCCTTCCCGGCTCCCCTCCGTGCAATCTGGCCGGAACGTGATGCAACATATCGACTCACAACACATCTAGTATCCCTCCCCGGACCTCGCCTCACCGCTGTTCCTCTACCATTATTTACCGAGGCTCAAACGCTCACCTGGCTTGGTCAAGAGGCGGTGGGATAGGACGCGGAGGAGGATGAGTCCCTTAGGTCCTTCTTGTGGCCCAGGGACGTGCGTGAAGGCCGCGACGGGACCCTGCGTGAGCCTTGCGTGAGCCTGCGTGAGCCTCGTTAAAGTCGCCATCCGGCATCGCGTATTGTGCAACGCGGGGACTTTTTGCGTCTCGTTCATTAACCCGTTCTTCCTGCACACATTTTGGCCTCCCTCCTCCTCCTCCCGCGGTCCCGTTGGCGGTTTATTTCACTAACAACGTTTGCTCGGGTTTCGGAGTCAGGCAAGGCGGTGCCGGATGTGGGTGGCTGAGAGGCAAGGCGAGACGGTATTGCAGGAGTGACGACGCAGCTGTGCCGTGACCATCCCTTCCCTTCCCTTCCCTTCTCTTCCCTTTCCTTCCCTTCCTTCTTTCCCACATCACAAGGAATACGTAATCTTTCCTTGACATGTAGAAAATAAGGAGAGGTTTTTATGCTTTCATTTTCTCTTAGTTTCCATCCTTCCCTCCCTTCCTTCCCTTCCCTTCCCTTCCCTTCCCTTACCTTCCCTTTCCTTCCCTTCCCTTCCCTTCCCTTCCCTTCTCTTCCTTCTTTCCTTTCCCACATCACAAGGAATACGTAACCTTTCCTTGACATGCAGAAAATATGAAGAGGTGTTTTTGTTTGAATTTTCTCTTGGTTAGTTGCGGTTCTATGTAGTTTTTGATGTATATTCGTATCTCATTGCTCTTCTATCATTTTTTACCCTTTTTCATAGGTTTTGTAGCTGTTAGTAAGTTAGTGTGTGTGTGTATGTTACCAAATATTAAATTAGCTCCTTAACTAGCCTCAAAATTCACGATAAAGAGAGAGGGAAAGAGAGAGAGAACAAAACATTGAGAGAGAGATATTGAGAGAGAAGAAAAAATCAACGAAAATTTAAGAAATAAAGTATTCTTACCTACAATCCTAATTTACATAGAGTGACTGGACACATTTCCCGCACGCCTCCCCACAAAGCCTCGGTGTCCCACAAAGCTCTCATTACAGTGTCATTATATTGCAACACTCCATCTCATTACGATACAAGGCCGGCGTGAGCGATAGCCAAGGTAGGGATGAATGAGAGAGAGACTGGGTTTTTTTTTTTTTTTCTCTCTTCAATCTCTCTCTCTATTTTTATCTATTTCTTCTCTTCTTCTTCTTCTTCTCTTTCTCTCTGGATTTTTTTGTATCTCTCTCCTTTATATTTATCTCTATTTTTCTCTTATTTCTCCTTCTTTATTTCTCTCTGGATCTTTTTTTATCTCTTCCTTTATCTTTCTCTCTATTTTTCTCTCTTTCTTCTTCTCTATTTCTCTCTGGATTTTTTTCTTTTTCTTTATCTTTCTCTCTAATTTTTTTTCTCTCTCTCAATCGAAGTAAGAGTTCAATGTTTAGTTAGTTCAGTTTTATTTCCTGACGATCAACGATTCTAAATATTTTTGTGTTGCTTTTTTTTCTCTATAATCTCTATCTCTATCTCTATTCCTATCTCTATCTCTACATCTATCTCTTTCAATTTTTTTTTCTCTATCTCTCTTCACTTTCTCTCTATTTTTCTCTCTATCGAAGCAATAGTGCAACATTTAGTTAGCTCAGTTTTATTACCTAACGACTTTTCAAGATTTGTTTTCCTTCGTTAACCGATCAAGACTGAACCATCACCTTACCAATACAAATAAAACCAAAATAAACTACAGTAAGCAGTGTAGAAATAAAAATAAACATCATGCTAAATTATCTTGTGCTGAGAAGACGAAAAAAAATACCCCCAAAAGAAAAAAAATGTTTGCAGCGAGTAAGAGTAAGAGAGAGTGAGAGAGAGAAAAAAAGTAACAGTCGGAGGTATTGTGGTTTGACAGTGGTGATAGGGGGAGTGAACGAGGGAGGGAGTGGAGAGAGGTGAGTGGAGGAGTGGAGGAGGGAGGGAGTGGAGGAGGAGTGGAGGAGGGGAGGGAGGGAAGGCATGGAGAGAAGGGTGAGGGCCGAGCAAGTGTTAGGAGGATACGAAAGGAATTTAGCTGACTATCTTGCTGGTCATTCTCTCTCTCAGTGTCATTCGTCTTGTGGTCGTTTCAGTTCGTCGATATTTATATTCTTACCTCTTTTGTGTTTCATGTTTTGGTGTTATTATTGTTGGTAGTAGTAGTAGTAGAGTAGTAGTAGTAGTAGTAGTAGTATCATTATTACGACAATTAATCATCATATCTTTAATACAATTTGATCTTTTGATTTGCTATGTGTGTGTGTGGGGGGGGGTAGTGGGGGGGGTGTCTGTGTGGCTGTACGTTTGTGTGTAAGTGAGTCTGTGTGTGTGTGTGTGTGTGTGTGTGTGTGTGTGTGTGTTGTGTGTGAGTCTGTGTGTGTGTGTGTGTGTTGTGTGTGTGTGTGTGTGTGGTGTGTGTGTGTGTGTGTGTGTGTGTGTGTGTGTGTGTGTGTGTGTGTGTGTGTGTGTGTGTGTGTGTGTGTGTAGGTGTGTGGGTGGGTGTAAGTTAGAGTACTCGAACCATCTCTACATTCATTTACCGCAACCATAAAAAAATTAAAACATCACCCCCCTCCCCTCAAAAATAGGAACGGGTAAAAAGAATTGTAATGAGTCTAGTTCGTCGCCTTTGTAATTGTAGATGTGCATAGTTAATAATGGCAGTGATAGGAGGCGTAGAGAGCCTAAGCACATTATCGGGTGCAAAAGGGGAGAAGGTGAGAGCCGAAAAGGGGCAGAAAAGAGGATTAAGAAATGCGAGATGAGATAAATGTGAACACGAATTATATTTTTATTTTTCGTTTTTCTCTCTTTTTTTTTTCTCTCTCTCTCTCTTCTTTTTTTTTTTTCTCTCTCTCTCTCTCTCTCTCTCTTTCTCTCTCTCTCTCTTTTTTTTTTTTCTTTTTCTCTCTCTCTCTCCTCTCTCTCTCGTCTCTCTTCTCCTCTCTCGTCTCTCTCTCTCTCTCTCTCTTCTCTCTCTCTCTCTCTTCTCTCGCTCTCTCATCGCTCTCTCTCTCTCTCTCTCTCTGTCTCTCCCCTCTCTCTCTCTCTCTCTCTCTCTCTCTCTCTCTCTCTCTCTCTCTCTCTCTCTCCTCTCTCTCTTTTCTCTCTCTCTCTCTCTTCTCTCTCTCTCTTCTCTCTCTTTCTATATCTACCTATCTATCTATCTATCTATCTATTTGTATAACTGTCTATCTATCTATCAGTCTCGCTTTTTGGTGCATATGATTAAAAAAAGGAAGCATGCGAAAGTTAAAATGGGAGAGAGAGAGAGAGAGAGAGAGAGAGAGAGAGAGAGAGAGAGAGAGAGAGAGAGAGAGAAAGAGAAATATATATAGAGAGAGTGATAGTGAGAGAGAGAGAGAGAGAGAGAGAGAGGAGAGAGAGAGAGAGAGAGAGAGAGAGAAGAGAGAGAGAGAGAGAGAGGAGAGAGAAGAGAGAGAGAGAGAGAGAGAGAGAGAGAGAGAGAGAGAGAGAGAGAGAGAAAATATAATCCCCTCCTCTTTCCCTCGCCGCCCCTGAGCTCTACATACTGCAGGAAGACAAGAGACCTCTCCCACAAAACTTACATTATTAATAACATAGATGGATTCTCTCTCGGGCCTGACGGTACGTAGAGAGGAAAAGGAGAAGTAGGAGGAGAAGAGAAGGAGAAACGAAAGAATGGGAAGGGAATGAAGGAGAAGTAAGAAGAGTGAAGAGAGGAAGGAAGAAAGAAAGAAGAGAGGAGAAGAGAGAGAGAGAGGAGGGAGAGGAGAGAGAGAGAGTAGAGAGAGGAGGAGGAGAGAGGGAGAGAGAGAGAGAGAAGTAGGAGAGATTGGAAGACGTTTGGGATGTGCGTACGACCCCTATCGCTGTGGTGCATTATAGGTAAAGGAAAAGCACTGAGGGATCCTTGCTGACTTTTCATTTCTCCCGCTGCTTTTTCACCGCCGTGTTTCGCTTGGTGGTTCTTGCCGCGACGTCCCTCCGAGAACGAAAGGAACAGGAGTATAAGAGGAGAAAGGGGAAGAGAGCGAACCAGGTTTTTAATGTTGATAATAATAACTTGAATAACTTTGCGAAATGTATTTAAACCTTTACGTAGGGTTGTAATATTAGATGTGATTCTTCTTTTTTCTTTATTTCTGGTGTGTGTTTTTTTTTTTTTACTTTTTCTACCTTACTTTTATTTTTCCCTTACTTTTTACCTATTACCTTACTTTTTGCCTTACTTTTTACCTCATCTTTTATATTACCTTACTTTTTACTTATTCTTTCTTGCGTTTTGAAGGTTTTGGGGGTGGGTCTGTTTAGAGAAAATGCGAGGAATGGTTTAGTAATTTAGTGAGTTGTTGGAATACTCAAGTGGTTGGTTATTTATTAATGTACTATAGTGGAATTATTTGTGCTTTAGAAATTAGTGTTAAAAATGGGTGAATAAATTTTTTAA
>JACEEZ010012186.1:0-2500 GCA_016584305.1 Chionoecetes opilio | reverse complement strand
CTTCCCCTCTCCTCTCTCTCCCCTCTCTCTTCTCTCTCTCTCTCTCTCTCTCTCTCTCTCTCTCTTCTGCCCTCTCTCTTTTCACTCCTTCTCTCTCTCTCTCTTCTTCTCTCTCTCCTCTTGCACTTTTTTTTTTCTCTCTCCTCCTCTCCCCCTTGCACTCTTTCAGTTTCCTTCGTTCGCCCTTTAATATAGAGAGAGTGGTATCCTCCAGCTAATAACACGTCGTTGCCCGCCGATGCCACCCTCCTGTGTCCACCTTCCCTTCATTTGAACACCGTAGAAAGTGTATTTTCTGATGAGGTCTTCGTAAAGGGTCCGAAGGGTTATTCAATTTTCTATTTTATGCCAAATCGTGTGAGTGTGTGCTCGGTTTTTTTTTGTACCTCTCCCTTTAATCTTAGTTTTCTCAGTTTAATTTGATGTGTATTTTTTTGTATCGTTTTAGTATATACAGCGTAGGAATTTTATCTTGTTTTCAATATTCTTCTCCCTCTTCTTTGTATATCTATCTCTCTCACCTGTTTCCCCTTTCTCTCTCCTCTTTTCTTTCCTCTCTCCTCTCTCTCTCTCTCTCCTCCTCATCTCTCTCCCCTTTCCCCCTCTCTCTCCTCTTCTCTCTCTCCCCCTCTCTCTCTCTCTCTCTCTTCCTCTCTCTCTCTCTCTCTCTCTCTTTTCTCTCTTTTCCTCCCTCTTTTTCCCCTCCCTCTTTTTTTTTGTATCCTTTCTCTTTTTTTTCCCTTTTTTTAAATTTTTTCCCTCCCTATTCTCCCTTCTTTCCCCTTTCCCTTGTTTCCTTCTCCTCCTCTCCCCCCTTTTCTTCCTGTTTTTTCTTCATTTCTTCTTTTCTCTTTCTCCCTATTTTCTTCTTTTTTTTTCCTTTTGCCCTCCCCTTTTTTCCCCCCCCCCTTCTTTTCTCCTCTTCTTTTTCTCTTTTTCCTCTTCCTCGTTCTTTCCTTTTCTTTTCATCCCTCTTTTCTTCTCTCTATTTTTTCCCTTTTTTTTTTCTCCTTTTTTTCCCCCCCCCCTTTTTTCCCTCCTCTCTTCTTCTCTCTCCCCTCTCTCTCTTCGTCTCTCTCCCCACCCCTCTCCTTTTCCTTTTCCTCCTTTTCTTCCCTTCCCCCCCCTCCCTTCTCTTTCCCCCCTTTTTTTCTCCTTCCAACATCCCCTTCCGGGCCCCAAATAGAACTTTGCCGTGATCCAGGCAAGGGTTTTTTCTCCTGCCCTTAAATTGCCTTCCCAAAGGGAGTTTTAACAAAAAAAAATCCCCTTTCAAAAAAGAAAGGGGGAGGGGATGTTGAAAGCCCCCAAAAGGGGGGGGGAAAAAAAAGTGACGTTGGGGGAGGGGGAGGGGAAAGAGGAGGGGGGAGGAGGGGGGAGGGGAGAGTATGGAAAAGGGACAAGAAGGGGGGAAGGAAGAGAAAGAGGGTTGAGTTGTTGGGGAATATCATTACTGGCAAACCCAAAATTTAAAGGGAAAGGGTGGAGAAAGAAAGAGAGAGAGGAGAGAAGAGGGGAGAGAGAGAGGAGAGAGAGAGAAGAGAGAGAGAGAGGGAGAGAGGAGAGAGAAGAGAGCCCGCACCCTAGTCAAGTATTGATGTAGTGACGAAAGCTATAAAAAAAATAAGAAAAGATTTGAGATTCTTTGTTATTTGGCTGCACGGCATGGTGAAGGTAGATATCTGCAACTAAATCTGATGTCTCTACTGTTTTGATTTGGGAAAGGCTCAGTCGTCAGGGGATTTAGTCCCCAAATCAAAAAGGATTTTAAAAAGGGGGCTGACAATTTCACGGATGGGGGTGAAAGGTGGGTGCTGGTATGTAGTGTTAAGTAATAGGAACTACCTCGTGTGGATCTCACGGCCTCTTGTAGCTTCATTATTTTTTTATGTTCTTATGTTAAGTCATGCCTTATCGCTTCAAGCGTCTTTTATCCCACGTCTTCATCAACACTAACTAAATTTTAACCCACCAACAAACAAGCCTCTTCTACCTACCTATACCTCCTTTCCCTATCCCCTTCCCTCCCTTAACACACCAACATACCATCTTTTACCCATCACTACCACAACACCAACACTCTCACCACCACCACCACCACCAACATCACCCCATCACCAGGATTAGTACCGTACCCCCTACATCCCCTTCTCCCCCCCGCTGAGGTTACGGGCCCACCACCTCCTCCCTGCCACCCAGCGAACACGTGAGACTAAGTAAAAAAAATCCTTGCAACAAAGATCAGATTCGACCCTTTGCACACCCCGATCGACCTCCAGGGGGTGAATAGTGTGTGATCGCGGCTGCTTCGACAGTATATACGTATTGGTTAGTTTGTTATGTAATGATAGGAATAAGGAGTAGTGCATATTAACTTAGAGAGAATTAATAGAAAAAAAAAAAAGGTATACATTGGTGTTTCAACCCATTTTTTTTTTAAGTAAAAACAAAAATTTTTTGTTTCTCAAAAAACTTATCTTTCAAAATTTTCTTAATAAAA
>JACEEZ010012184.1:0-28877 GCA_016584305.1 Chionoecetes opilio | reverse complement strand
GCATCCAATCGTCTTTCATTCAACATGTTCGCTACCTCAAACAGTACAGTTTGGCAACATACCATAGGTCAGTATGTATCTCCTAGGGCTATTGTAAGAGCTCTTTTAATCAATTTTACCAGGCTTCACTGCATCAGTTTTCCCATGAGCGTCTGCTGTTTTATTGAAAGACCAAGACTACCTTGATCTGACCCAAATCCTAAGACCTCTGCCCAATCCCATGAACAAATTGCTTGTCGGAATTCTATAACTGCAGCAATCAACTGAGTCCCTCCATCAGAATGTATGTTCTAGGAAAACCTCTCAATGATACAATCTTCTTAAGTTGCAAGGAATGCTTCTGTGCCATATATCCTTAGCCAAACCCGGCCATATTTTGAAGTGAATGCTCCGGCGGGGAGTAATTCTCATTATGATTTTTCCATTAGGGCAATATCTCAGCTATCAGAAAATGCATGATGGACATCTGAGAACGGTAGCTTAGTGCCCGGATGGACGCCATCTTTGAAACCACCCAGCGCGAAAATGCCCATTTGGTGGGGTACATTTTTGCACGTGTATCTGGACTTCTATACTAGCTATCGATGTGCGGTTGACGACTAAATATACGTCCAATGTGTACCGTCTAAATAAAAAATAATATGAAGCATTTTGTTATAGATTAATTATTATAAAAATCAATTATCGAAAAAAATCATAATTTTTTCAATATTTATTATTAGACTTGTATTTTTTTTAGTGAAACAACACTGGTATGTTTTTCCAAATTATGCTTTGTGCTACCCCGTTTATCTGTCTATAAAAATAACTCAAAAACTAAAACATATCATCCACCACGAGTGTACACAAAAAATATATGAAAAGGCATGCATTTTCCCACAAACCGAAACTATGTCAGTTGGAATTTCCCGCCGATAATCAACCCACAGAAACCCAGTGCCGAAAGTGACGTCAGTCTTTTTCTATATCTATATTCTATATTCTATATCTCAGTCTGAGTTTTGTTGGGGTGACCTGATTAATTTCTGAGGGGGGGGGGGTGGCTTAAGAACTAAAAGTGAACATGTTAGATGGCGCCACATACAACTCTTTTAAATAGAGTTGTATTGTGGCGCCATCTAACAGTTCACTGACTTGGATGAGTATGTCTATGTAAGCTGGCGAGCTTTTCGGATATCGGAGTAATCTAACGTCAGGCTTTTTGTTCTTTCAGCTGAGATGGCCGGTGTCGGGGCGAAAACGGGCGAAGTTTGAACCTGAGTCCGGAACGTGCATCCTGTGCAGCAAGAAGTCGCCACTCTCTGAACTAAGCAAGGCAGCGGGCAACAGTTCTTGGAAGACATTGTGTGACGCAGCCGCAGTTAAAAAACTTTTATCCAATTCTAAAGCTATCAAGAAGGCGCAGTTGAACTTCCTAATATTCCAATATTATACCATAGGCTTGTAGATCAGACTTCACTCACAAAAACACCTAGCTACTTTGACCAATGCAGCTAGAATTTTCTTCATTGATACTGGCGATGCGGTGGGGACGGCGATCATCACGGGAAGAGACAGGATCAACTTCAACGGTCTAGATGATAAATGAAATTTTTGCCAGCGTGCTTCAAAATTCATAAAAGGCAGTCGTACCCGTGAAACAGTTGTCTTGGCTGTTAAACTTCGAGCAGATAAGACAATAAGAGATGCTGCGACAGCTCGCAATGATGAAGAGTTTTGGCATCACTACACGAGATATGGTTGCAGCTGAGGCTCACTACCACTTCTCCTGCTATAGAAACTACACACGGCCCCAAAAACCTCAAGTAGAACGACATTGAAGATAATATCGAGAAAAATGAAATGATACGATGTATATTCAATTTCATTCGCACTGACTTGTTCTTGAACCCGAGGATTGTTCCAATAGTTGATGTTGCACAGATACCTGTCTTCAGATACATTTTCATTTGATGTTCGTGACTCCATCAAGAAGAATCTGCAGCGCACATTACAAAGAGAGTTTGGAGAATCGCTCATCTTCTTAAATGTGAAACCGTGTATACTTGATGCCCGATAATCTGACAAAGCGAGAGATTGCTGCAGAGTGCGAAAACCCTGAAAGCAGAAGTGAAAGCATTTGAACGAACGGACGATGAAAGTAACATTGTGCGTGCAGCTACTTCACTGCAACACCAGATAAAAGATGCTCATTACAATAAAACGTGGCCGCCTCAGCCAGCAGAACTCACTTCAGATTACTGAAGATACCAGATTCTCTTCGTGTATTTCTGCATACTTTGATTTGGGGGAGTGGGGGTAGCTCTGCGCGTGCCGACACACTGGTATGGTCGATGGCTCAAGATATCATCAATGCTGTACACCGGGGTACCATCAGAACATCGAAGCATGTCCTACTTCCGTGGGTCATAAAAAACGCTCACCGGTAATACAGAGGTCATCAGAATATTGAATCGACTCGGGCACGGATGTTCGTACACATTTTCTGGAGAAATCGGAACAGCGCTATGCATAGACAAATTAGCAAGTGTGGAGAAAGATACAGTACCACTTCCGTCACATGTGCACCCTTCGGTCCCGACTGTATTAGCATTCGATAACATCGACAGGCTAGAGGAATCGCTGAGTGGTGGCGGAACATCGCATCGCGTCAAGGGTATCATCGCCAACCGAAGTCGCAGTCGTGTTTGCCGCCCCAACCCCCATCGGCAGTATCCAAAGTAGATAGAAGCGATCTATCCCGCCCATCCAGCGATTTACTTCCAATATACAGCGTTGGAAACGAGAGGGCCCACCTGCAATCAACCTGCAGATTTTTTCTGACACTTTTTGCAGGCGCAACACCCTTGCGCAGCGCCGAAATCACGTATGGATTATGACTCGCATGCTGGAACCATGCGACCAGACAATCAGTTCGTGGACTGGTTTCAACATCATGACTAGAGATCGTGTTCAGGTGACGGAAGATGTAGTTGGCTACCTGCCGACTATAAACGCGCCTGCCACAGATATGGCAACAGTGCAAAAATCCTCAGAGAAGCTTAAAACATATGTCATCACTTCAGCTTGAGCGTTACCGGGGGTTTGCTAGACTGGGCACTATTTGCAAAGGCGACCGAAATAGCATGGAAAAATGTCGATCGATTGGAAGAATCGTGCTCATGATGGGGAACTTCCATCCCATCTGTAACTTCATGTCGAGCATTGGGAAAAGTTTGGAGATGCAGGCCTTTGGGATGTAGCTGTTGAGTCAGGAGTAATCGTGAAGGTTCCATCAACAGGGTTCTGGAAGGCAAGCAATACAACCGTGCTGTGCGACTCCACAAGTTGATGTACGAGGCACTAATGGGGCATCATTTGGAAGGGCTTCCAGGTGTGGATAGAAAGCAATCATCCTGACAAGGGACCCCAGATTCGAAGCACTGACCTCAAAATTCGCAGCATCAAGGAGGATGTTTGCCACGAGACTCTCGCTGCTGCTCTCGATGATGTTTCATGTGTACAAAAGTTTTTGGACATGTTCGCGAAATACCTACATTTTGCGAACCAAACATGGAGACCTGGCTCGCTTCTGGATGATGTATATTGATATGGTAGAGACCCTGCTGGGGTTGATTCGTGCGGATAGAGAAGGCGACTGGATGCTTCACTTGGCTTGTGTCAGAAGAGTGATCCCTTTGGGTGTTTCGCAATAAAACAAGGTGAACTATGCTAGATATCTACCAGTGTACTATGCACAGAGACGCAACTCCACGAAACATGCCCCGAGTTTTTACAGGCATTCAATCAAGGCTACTTCTCCGTACAGCTTAGACCAGGGAATCCATTTGCCAGAATCGCTGTTGATCAGACAACAGAAGAAACAGCCCAACAAAGATACGCAAACAGCTGGAGGAACACGAGGTTTTGGGTCTCGACAAGGGGCTGTGTTCACGATACTATCTAACTGCAGACAATCGGGCTGCTGCACTGAGGCAACTACGAGAAACTATCCTTGTGAATGGCAGCGACACATCTCACGCCAAGCACCCTACTTGTCTACTTCTCGCATCAAACGTGATGAGTCTGGCGTCACAGCTATCTGTGATCTACGGGAAAAATGACTGGACCAACCCATTCGCCGATGATCCGTCATGTCTTTCAGTATATCTACCGGAGCGGCTGCGAGGGAGACGTTTCTAATGACCTACTAAACGCCCTGCAAAGGGGGAAGCGGCGTATCAAGCTTCCAAAAACGTCTTAAAGAGGAACAGGCTTTTATGACACAGTGAAGAAGCTAAACTTGAACCCCTTTTGGGTAAGATCAAGCAGAAAGTTGTGAAGGCCCACAAATAAGGAGATCGTCCTCTCTGAGAGCTGACAGACAATGTTTGCCACCATGATACTCATCGCCAAGACAAGGAAACCTCGACATGCAACTTGTCCTTTGTCACCCACTAGGCCCGTTACCAGGGTCTTTGGCCAAACGTTGATGGGTCAATGAAATAAAACGAACAAAGTTGCACTTGCGAAACATGGAAGGTCTTGTGGAACCAGCCGATAACGTTTACAAACAAGTGCAACAATAATTGATGCGATGGCTCTCATACAAAAGATGTATGGCGAGAACGACAAAGTTCGAAGAACTATCTGACCGCATCCTTGCTGCAGCGCTTCAAAGCTGGTCAAAGCAGTGAGCGTATCGATGTTGTCTTTGACACATACACAGAAGAATCCATCAAAGCAGCTGAGCGTGTGAACCGCGGTTCAAAAGAAGGCATCAGTTTCAGCGAGATCAGACCCGCACACAAATCATGAACTGGCGGCGTCTCCTTGCTTGCAGCCAGACAAGGAGAAACTGGTTGTTTTTTCTGGCGGAGTCGTGGAAAAAATGAAACAAAATCGCGAAAAGCTAGGCAACAGAAACACTGTATGTCACCTGTGGTGAAAAATGTCTGGTACTGACCCGCGATAGGTGGAAGTTGGTGCAAGCACTCGAATGTAGCCACGAGGAAGCAGACACCGTATGTTTCTCCACGCAAAGCACGCGCTACCCACACAAGACGATCATCTTAGTGGCAGATGACCCGACGTTCTGATCATCAGTCTTCATCTCAGCAGAACCATCGATAGTCAGCTCTTCATCAGACGAGGAAAAAGGTTCGAGTCAGAATGATTGACGTTGGAAAGTGGCTGCGGGATTGGGTCTGGGTTTGCAGTGCATTGCCAGGGCTTCAGCATGGAGCGGGTGTGACACTGTTGTGCTCTGGTAGCCAAGGAAAAATAAAGGCTTTGAAGCTTGTGCAAGCGAAAGATCTGTATCTTCAAGCATTCACAGATCTGGGATCTTCGTGGAATGTACCAACAGACGTCTTCAATAGCATTCAGGCCTTCACGTGTCAGCTGTACGCCAGGAACACGAAGATGTCGGTGCTAATTCACTCCGTTATCACATGTTCTGTGCAAACAAGGGCCAGATCGAATCTGGACAATTGCCGCCTTGTGAAGACTCCTTGATGCAGCATAAAGTTTAGGGCCAACTATCAGGCGGCTATCTGGCGACGCAGCCTTGAAAACCTGCCAGACGTCCAGCACCATCAGCAGGACATGGCTGGGACTCGATGATGGGGTTCGCCCCAAAATCCGATGGATGGCGGTCTACCAGCTCCAGATGTCGTCTTGAATCTCATCTCATGCATGCAGAAGGACGTGCGACCGTCAGATTGCTCCTGCATACTGAATGGGTTGAAGTGCACTGTTGTGTGTAAGCTGCAGGATGCTCCAACATGGTGCAGGATGATGCTATCGTGGCTCAGGATGCCAATGACTCTGATGGCGACTCTGATGATTAACTTTGTGTGCACTGTATATTGTATAGCATATGTTGTTCTCTATTATAATGCAGGCAAATTGCCTGAAAATCTTTTTAGACAGATAAACGGTTAGCAAAATGTATAATTTGGAAGATCATAACCGGGGTTATTTGACTAAAACCTGACATGTTCATGATACCTCCGCTTGCTTATTAGGAATATACATCGTATGGGGTTAAATCAGCTCCATACGTCTTTCCAAACTCTAGTAATGAAATTAAAATAATTGGCGGCCATTTTGAAAACCAAGATGGCCACCAAAGTGCAGATTTCCTATGTAAAAAATTTCCGCCTGCTTATTAGATATCGTATGGTGTTAAAATCCTCTCCGTACGACATTCCTAACTTGCGTTATCGTCAGAATAGATAATGCCAGCGGCGGCCTAGTCATTTTATGCCTCTTTACATATATTTGTTGTAAACTCGTGGTGGATGATATGTTGTACTTGTTGAGTTATTTTTATTTGACAGATAAACGGTGTAGCACAATGCATAATTTGGAAAATCATACCCGTGTTTTTCACTAAAAAAAGTACAAGTCTAATAATAAAATATTGAAAAATATATGTTTTTTTCGATAATTTATTTTTATAATAATTAATCTATAACAAAATGCTTCATATTATTTTTATTTAGACGGTACACATTTTGGGCGTATTTTAGTCGTTTAACCGCACATCGATAGCTAGTATAGAAGTCCAGATACACGTGCAACAAAGTACCCCACCAAATGGGCATTTTCGCGCGGGTGGTTTCAAAGATGGCGTCCATCCCGGGGACTAACTACCGTTCTCAGATGTCCATCACACCTTTTCTGACACTTGAGACATTGGTCCCAATGGAAAATCATAATGAGAATTACTCCCCCCGCCGGAGCATTACTTTTGGTCTGGCTCAAGGACTAATAACCATCAGCAAGATCAATGAAAACTGATGAACAAACTGAACTGAATAGGGTGAAATATTTAAATTATACAAAAAATAGTGGCATTTCCTTCCCTCTCATATTTCTCTAAATTTTTCTCTTTCTCTATAGTCCATTTGATATACCTTAAGCCGAAAAATTTAATCGAACGAATTTGAAAATTTTAGAAAATAAATATAAGGCCATTTTTAAGCTATTCTAACAGAACAATAAAAATAATTCAACGATAATATACCTCTCTCATACGTAAAACTATATGCAGTCTACAGAAAACATCATTCAATTTCATTTTCAAGGGAAAATTGAAAAAAATATAAGCCTTGATATTTGACCGCAGGCACTATTTGAATATAGAAAGTCCTATGACCGATATTTAAGTCACTAGCACTCAAAGATGAATAAAGATACAGTATTGCCATTTCTTCTCCTTGCACAATATACTACTATTGAGCAGATGTTAGAGTTTCAAGGGTTTATAATAAAAACTCTTAGAATTACAATATTCCAAATATGGGCATATAACGGATTTTTTTTTTCAAAGTTTATGCATTCATATAATAATATATAAAAATATAATATATATTATATAAAATATATCTATATATATATATATATATATATATATATATATAAAATATATATATATAATATATATATTTTTTATTTTTTTTTTTACACTCAAATAGCAAGCAGCATTAGATTATACACAATATAGAGTGAATTGCATGCCTGAATGAACCTCCCTTTTGAAACGGGAAGACTTTGAAAATCTTCAAAAAAAGTGATTTAAGGGTAAGCTCATATTTGAACAATTATAGGGAGCACATTTTTCATTGCATTCTTCAAATGGTTAATATTTGAGGTAGCTTTTCATTAAATTTCTAAAAGTATAGCGTAATTCAAGTCTCTATCATTCTTTGGGGCGTGAATGAGACCATGAGAATGAAAAAAAAAAAAAAAAAAAACATTTTTCAAACAAGGCCCCTCAGAGCTCTTCTGTGCACAATATAGGTGATAACGTCAATGATATAACAGTAAAAATTAACACTCCGTCCATAATTAACTGAGATAAGAGGGTAAAAAAGTGTAAAAATAGATACAAATTGTAAGAGTTACCGCTCTCATTTCTTTTTGACATTTCCCATACCGGGAACTAATTGAATAAAGTCCACACTAATGCCATCTAAATGCAACCATTTGCAATCCCCAATGAAGCTTCGTTTTTTAATAATAGTCATTCAAAAATTTTACTTAACCGATTTTTTTCAATTTTCAGCAGTCTGCCCTCAAACCCCCAATTAACTTATGGACAAGCTTATTCTATCATATACAAGTTTTGAAAAAATTATAGGCAAAAAAAAAAAAAATAATTCATGCCCCAAAAAAGGATATGAGATGTTATTTTGAGACGAATTTTCCAAGGTATGAATTAGCATGATATGAATTGTCCGGTATGAAATTTTCCGCGTATGATTTTTCCGTCACCGATATGAACTACTGTGTATCATCTTCAGTGGCACATACACATCAGTAGTGATGCTATAATTCGTAATATTTGGCGCCTGGCGACATTATTGCAGCTGGCGACTATACTGTTATCTACGGTAGGGTTATCACTGCCAAGGTAAAGAAAATTTTTCCTGTGGAAACACTGAGGCAAAGTGTCCGTAGGCAAAGTGTCCGTAGGCAAATTGTCCGGTAGGCAAATTGTCCGGTAGGCAAATTGTCCGGTAGGCAAAATGTCCGGTAGGCAAAATGTCCGGTAGGCAAACTGTCCGTAGGCAAACTGTCCGGTAGGCAAATTGTCCGTAGGCAAACTGTCCGTAGGCAAATTGTCCGTAGGCAACTGTCCGTAGGCAAACTGTCCGGCCACGCTTTCGTACATCTGTTTGTTTTGTTTGTTTTGTTTGTTTTTTTGTTTAGAGGATAATGCCTCAGAGCCATAGTGATCTACCGCTGCAGCATTAGTGTTGGCCGAAGCCACCACCCCGGGAGGGGGGCCACAAACCCACGGCTAACAACCGGTACCCATTCACTGCTGGGTGGACAGGGGCTCGGGTTTTAAGAAAGACCACCCATATATCTTCGCTCCGCCCGGGGATCGAACCCGGGACTTCTCGGTTGTGAGCCGAGCGTGCTAACCACTACACTACGGAGTACCCTCAGAGACACTTCGAAAAAACAATTGAAGCAGATAATTAGTGAAGTGATTGTGATCATAATTATTACAACAATCAAGGTATACATACATCTTCCACGTTTACTGTTATCAAAACGAACCTTAAAGCTCACGATAGACACCAGTTAAGCAAGTCACAGTACAAGAATCGAGGAGAAAATTGTGAAATGAATCTAAAGTGTCGAGGCTTTGCGAGTCGTTTGGTACTTGCCTCGTGAACCGCAGCGGGAGGGAGAGAGGCAGGGAGGAGGCTGGAGGCTTGGCAGCGGCGGTGGTGTGTGTGTACTCTTATTTGTTTGTTGTGTAACGCATTTAGAGGATTCGCGTATGAAACTATAGCGTTACCGTTTGTGTTGTGGTGTGTTAAGGTACCGTGGCTGCCTGCAAGCTTCGGGCAGGCCGGGTGAAGGCAGGAAGCAGGCCGGAAGCAAGAAACAGGAGGCCGTGTGAGCTGTTTGTTGACGTGAGTAGCCAGCCATCTTGTCACATTTTTGTGTGTCATCATGTTTTCCTTGTGATATTTCTTTCCTTCATCGTGTGTGTAGGACTGAGTGAGGCTATTTATATGTTTTTCGCACTTTCTACGGTATATGGAGAACCACGATATGATGAAGGAAAGGCCTGTGAGTTACTGAATGAGTGGACTTTCTGATGCCATAGCCCCCTCTTCCTCCTCTTTCGTTTCTTAAAGTAATCGTCCAGACCATTTCATCATTCCTGATTTGATGTAGTTAGAGTATAGCCATTATCGAGTGTATCAACAATTTGTTGTCACTTTTTGTATCCAGTCAGCCGTTTTTTAATAATCCGCAATCAAAAACTGTAAATTCCCCGAGCTTCGAAAACGCTGCTGGCAACTGGCAAACGATGCGCCACGGCTCGGTGACGTCACGGGAGGAAGGTCCTCTTCTCGCGCTGCCACGAAGCACGTAAACACAAAGATAAATATCAGTAGTTGAAGATTTTGGGTGTTTCTGATAGATTTTTTAGTGCCCTCTGGCACACACACAGTCACACACTCGCACGGGACAGGAGATAGCGGGGAGGGGGAGCGTTGTGGTGAAAAGGAGGAGAAGAGAAGGGCATGGAGGAGGAAGAGAGGAAGGGAGTGATGAGTTTCAGTTGGTGCAAGTGTACTCATCTCTCTCTCTCTCTCTCTCTCTCTCTCTCTCTCTCTCTCTCTCTCTCTCTCTCCTCTCTCATCTCTCTCTCTCTCTCTCTCTCTCTCTCTCTCTCTCTCTCCTCTCTCTCTCTTCTCTCTCTCTCCTCTCTCTCTCTCTCTCTCTCATAAGAACGAACTTTCACTTGTGAGGTAAAAGAAAATAAAAAAGTGTATAACGTTTTCATGCCATCACACACCTGTTTTAGATCTCACTTTACCTCTGTATGACACCTGTTCCACACACACACACAACACACACACACACACACCACACACACACACACACACACACACCACACACACATACACACATACGGGTACTATCCGTGTGTAGGGGAAGCACGCTCGGTTCACAACCGAGAAGTCCCGGATTCGATCCCCGGACGGAGCGGAAACATATGGGCTGTTTCCTTAAAACCCGAGCCCCTGTCATCCCAGCAGTGATGGTACCGGGTGTTAGCCGGGGTTTGTGACCTGCTCTCCGGGGTGCTGGCTTCGCCAAACTAAGCACTAAGGATGAATGATAAAAATGTTGATATGGAGACGGGGCCATACGAGCGCTGCTCTGGCCTGTAAATACAACTACCGTAGATAACAGTGAAGTCGCCAGTTCTACGTTTCTTGTTATTTACAGACGTGTGGTGGCGTAATACTTACATTTCTACATCCATGATTTCAGGAAAGTTAAAAGGGACTATCTGGAAAGTCTGTGTCATTTTGTGTCTTCATCTGTGTCATATTAGGGCTATAAATGAACAAATTCCAAAAATAAAACCGAGTGGCGACCTCACTATACCTACTACAGTAAAGTCGCCAGCTAGTATTTTAACCCAACAGTTGAGTCGCCACTCTGGGGAGTTCAGGAAATTAGAGGTAAAGTAAAACAAGTCTCTATATATATTAGCTGCGGAAGATGCTTGGATATATAAAAATTCCTCTGCCAACGTGAAAAAATTCTATTCAAGTTTGAAAGATCTGGCAAGGTCTTGTGTCTTGTCGCCCGAAAAGCTACTGTTTACTGTCTGTCATCGCGCGAAGAAAAACGTGAGAAGCAAAATGCGCAACAGTTATATTTGCAGATACAAAGCATAAAACAACGCTGAAATAGGGTAGATTATACAGTCATGACATAAACTACTGTGTATCATCTTCAGTGGCACATAAAAATCAGTAGTGATGCTATAATTCGTAATATTTGGCGCCTGGCGACTTCACTGCAGGTGGCGACTTCACTGTTATCTACGGTAGATGAATACAACTAGATGAATACACACACACACACACACACGCCGGAAGACTTAAATCTGTTGAGACTTGACATTTCTCTTATGTATTCCTTTTGAAGGTTTTATACTCTCCTTCACTCTTTCTCTCTCTCTCTTTCTATTGCCACCCAGCCACCATTTACATTTACCTAGACTGTGCCAGAGTCTAGGTGGTGCCCCACTGGGCCACACTGTGCCACACACAATAGCGTAGCCTTGTATGGCAGTCTGCATTACAAACCAGTCATCACAACACTCCATTGCCTGTCATGTCACACTGTCTACATCATCCCCCACCCACCCACACATCCCGTGGCTACACACACACAACAGCGTAGCCTTTATGGCAGTCTGCATCACAAACCAGCATAGATGGGCACCCGCTAATTTTCGTTAGTCCGCTAATCGCTAATCCGCTAACTTTGTTGGCCATTCCGCTAATCGCTAATCCGCAAATTTTCCAGGTTCGCCGGTCCGCTAACGCAAAACCCGCTAACGCTAATTAAAAAAAAAATTACCCTGCAAATAAGCCCGCAACAGCCGCAACCCTTTTTTTTATTTAAATCCGCAAAAACTAATTCCCAAATGAAAGAAATGTGCTACTTTATAACAAATTTTAAGTTTTATTCAGAATAAAATCACATAAAAAATTCAGGCTTTTATAGTACTCACTTTTCCTCCTCCCCTCCTCCATCGGGGACACCTTCTTCCCCTTAAACAGGTGCAGGTTTCCCCCTTGACAAAACCCCAGCTTCTCGAAGTTGTCTCCCGTCGGGATGACCTTTTTTGGGGCCCTGAGGATGTCAGACCCATGCAAAAACCCTCTCCAGGCCGCGGAGGAAGGGGGGGGGGAGTTGCCCCCCCCCCTGATAAACGGGTCCGACAGGCCTCTCTCGGGAGCAGGGGGAACTGGCCAAAGAGAGAGGGGGGGCTCGTCCCCCCTCACCTTGTTCCCCCCCCTCAAAAGGGTTTCCAAGTCCTCCTCGACGGCCGGGAGTCGCCCCCGGTTGGCTGTCGCCCCCCCTCTATACATAAGGGTATCTCCATCTCTGCGCCCCCGGGTTAAAAAAACAAATTTATTGTCTAGTTTTTTTAGCTGATTTAGGACAATTTTGAGTACGAACCCAAAAAAATCACATTGATTTTCCCAAATCGGGTCAACCCTTTTGATCATCACACAGAGGTTTTTTTACGTTTTTGTTTACAGACGGGAATTTTTAGTATATAATCGGCCTCTGTATACAACATCGTACTTGCGTAGAAAAATTCCACTAACCCAATAATTCCCCCAATTAGATATTTCCCAAAGGTTTGGGGTCCAAACAAGTCACCAACTAGGAATTCTTGGGGAATCACGCCCCTTTGGTTTTTATGTCCTCTGTTGTTCTTCCTCTTCTTCTCGTCAACTTTTACTTCTTTACTTGAACACTTTTTATTAAACCCCCTGCAGTACTGCATCCCCCTTTGGAATACCTTGTGTGGTGGGTGATATCTTTCCCGTTTTTTCCCGGGAGCAAAAACCCCCTTTTTCTGATCTCGTGCCTAGGATCCTGCGTGCATAGAGGCGCTACAGATCCCGGTTATTTTCCTACCCAAGCATGTTTTAAATTTTTTCCCCTTTGCTTGAAATATGAAAAAATTCTTTTTTATTTCTTTAAATAAACAAAATCCTAAAGGTTTACATCCCCAATTTCTTGACTAACGGTATTTTTTTTTTGCAGGTGAAAAAAGGGGATTCGGCCAGAAGATCTTTTCAAAAATAAGCCGATGTATGCTGCTACATCTGGGGGCGATACACCTTTTGTTTCCTAACGGGAACCAGCACAAGTTTCATAAAGCGTTTTACCATTATTTTGGGTATAAAAACTTGGTGACCAGGAAAAAGCTTGGGCCCCCACACATGGTATGCGGGCATGCACCGTTTATCTGCTCTTAGACCAAGGGCAAAAAGTTGTCTGAATTTTGGAATTTCCCAGGGTTTTGGGAGGGAGCCGACAAACCTGGCACTGAGCTACTTCGCGCTATTGAATGACGGGTAACAAAAAGAACCGGTACCCTAAAGTATCCTAATCTTGAATCACAGGGTCGTTCCTGTAGCCCTCTTGGATGAAATTTTCCAGTACGTCCTTTGGAGAACTTCCGACATTATGAGAAGTTCCCCCATTTAAAAAATTTAAAAAAAATTTCTTAATACCCCCTCCTTTTTCCCGGGCTTTTTTTTCGTCTCAGCTGTTAAAGCCCTCTGCCGAACTGTTGGATCCAGATAAAGGGAAAAAAACCTCCCTCTGAAGGGTCGCATCACTTCTCCGCAACAGACACAGAGTACCTCCATTTCTTTTCTTCAGAGAAGACTTGGGGTACTGTACAGATATTCGCAGCTTTGCACAAGCTTGGGTGCCACAGTACCAAACCCCAAAAATTGGAGAATGTTCATTGACAGCTGCAAACGATCGGAAATGTGTTCTGCTGCACAACGGCAAACCCTTTTCCTCTGTACTCTCGCTCCTCGCTACCTGAAGGAGAAAAATGAAGCGGGAAGACGTGCTGGAGAAAATTCGTTATGATCAGCATATGGTTGATTTTTTGTTGACCTGAAGATGGTGAACTTTTTGTTTGGGGCAACAGTCGGGGCACCAAATACCCTCTTTCTGTGCCCTGTGGGATGTAGGGGCCCCACTCAGATTAACGAAGAAGGATGGCCCGTACGGGAGGGAATTTGGGGGATTGCAGGCGGGAACGTCAAAACAAAACCCCCTGGTGGGCAGAGACAGGTACTTTTCCACCCCTGCCATCCAAATCGGCTTGACAAACAGTTCACCAAAGCTCGGACAAGGAGGTGGGTGCCTTTTTACTTACTTGTGCACGCTTTTCAGGTTGACGGAGAAGTTGAAAGCTGGGATCTTTTAGGGCCTCAACTCCGTCATCATCAGAGATCCAGAGTTTGAAAATAATGAACGAAGTGGAACTGGAAGCGTGGAAGGCTTTTGTTCTGGTCGTGAAAAACTTTTTTAGCAACAACAAGGCCGGGAATACGCAGAACTTGTCCAATATGCCCACTGCTTTCAGAAAACCCCGGATTTCAACATGAGCATAAAAGCATTCTTTTTTCTCACAATGGATCGGTTTCCTGAGAATCTGGGGTCAAAGACGACGAGCAAAGGAGAGATTCCATCAGGACATGAAGTGATGGAGACAGTATCAGGGACGCGGGATGCAGTCTGAGGGTGATTACTGTTTGGGGCTTGAAGAGAGACTCCCTGCCGCTAGCATCTAGGGTTTGAAGAAACGGGGTTCAAACCTGAATTTTTTTAACAATGATGACCTAACATCCCCAAATTTACATGTACATACCCTTTTTCAAAGTCTACTGTTCAATGTCATAATAATTTTTAACATTTTAATTAATTTAAATTTTGTTAGCAAAAGATTTTTTTCTCTTAAAAACCTATTCGGAAAGGAAAATTTAAAAAAAATCAACGAAAAAGTCACAAAATGTAACGATTTTTGTCAAAAACGGTTTTTTTTTTAATCGACTTTCCACAAAACCTGACCTGACAGGAAAAGGATGTCATTTCGGATTTTAGTGGGCAAAAATTTTCCTAAATAATTAAAAAATTTTACGACTTTTTTCAAAAAAAAAAGTTGTAACCCCGTGAATTTAATTATCATCCCTAGCATTATTTTGCTAGTCTAGTTAATGATCAGTTAAATTGTTAGTATGTTTTAATTTTATTTTTTTTAATTTTTAATATTCGTCTTTAAAAATTATTGAAGACTTTAAAAATTTTCTGTTTGATTTGTGACTATGAAAAATACGTATTTATGTTAAATATCCCTTTGAGGTGTTATTAATTCGTCTTGAAGACTATTGAATGCATAAATATTTGTTTATATTTATTCGTATGAGAAAAAAATTTAATTTATGTAAATTTTATATATTTTAGGAGTTAATGATTCGCCTTAAATATTATTGTATACAAAAATATTACTGGTTATTTTTACTATGAGAACAAAAACGCAAATTCCCCATGTTTACGTATTAAATATATCTTCTTTTTGTCCTTTCCATATAACAAATTACCGATTTTTGATTACGTATAAACCATTAGGCCCTTAACTTATCAACCATTAATTATCAACCTTTTACCTTATCAACCATTACCTTATCAACCTTTACCTTATCAACCATTACCTTATAAACATTAACTTATCAACCATTACCTTTTAAAACCATTAGCTTATCAACCATTAACTTATCAATCATTGGGCCCCTTTAAACTTATCAACCATTACCTTATCAACCATTGACTTATCAACCATTACCTTATTAACCATTACCTTATAAACCCATTAACTTATCAACCATTCCCTTATCAACCATTATCTTATCAACCATTCCCTTATCAACCATTAAGTTATCAACCATTACCTTATTAACCATTAATTATTAACCTTTTAACTTATAAAACCATTCAATTCTTCAGTTATAAAGAACATAAGAACATAAAGAAGCTACAAGAGGTATTGCATTCAAGCCTTGTATTTACCTATTATCACCAAATATAACCTTATTACACCTTTATATCACCACTCTAACACTCTTAGTTACCTTATAGCCAGCCTTGATCACGCCCTGGCCTCGTCCCCCCATCACTATGAGCGCCGAGGTGACGTCATCCCCCTGCCCAATGCAAGGCTCAAGGGGGACTGCAGCGGATTGCAACACACACACAGATTAGAACATAGAAATAGATTAATCCTCAATTTTAATCTAAGCGGTTTTAAGATCAACTGGCATCAAATTAATGTTTCTAAATAATCTATTGTCGTTTTTTTTTCATAATTATTTTGAAATAATTTAAAAATATGATATTTGTGTATAATTAGATAGGGCACGTAAGTTATATCATTATCTTTTTTTTCCCACGTACTGGTTGGCACTAATACAGCATATAATTAATGTTTCTAGAATATTTATCGTCACTTTTATCCAAAATTAAGTTTTAAATAACGTTGTGGGAATTTATTATCACATACTACATATATTAAATTGAGGTTTCTTACCTATACAAAACTCATCGTCTATCTCATCCGACACAATACCCCAACTAGTCAACTAACTAGGATACTTATCGGTGGATAGTGGGTGAAATCGCTGTAGACTTTTAATCAATACTGCCTGTCTTGTAATCTGAAGTGGTCAGCCGTGATCGCGGCCGCCCGTGAAGGGCGAAGGTGGAGTTATTGTTTTGGGCGTCAGGAGTTTTCACACCAAGTTATCTTGACGCGGCGGATATAATCAGTGTGTCGTATTAACACGTCCTTTGATTAACACTTATATGTACAAAATAAACGTATGTACAAATCTCTTCATTATAATCAGAGAAGAGATGTTAATCCGTGAGGGCTGGAATGAAACTTATATATACAAGCACGTATATAATGTAAGAGATGTTAACTCTATAGAGTCTGGAAGGTACTAAAAAAAAAACTCAGGCAGCGGCCACCACAAATTACACGTGTCACCTTTTGGTAGAAGGAGGTGGACCGCCAAATTGGTGCAAATTTAAAGGACGGCGGCCCATGAGCAGCCCTTTCAAATTAAGGGGTTTCAAATGCTTAATAACCATGGGAATGTTCATTTATATTATCCCAGTAGTTATCATTTAATTAAATTACCTTAATAAATCCCATTACCATTATAATTTTTATATAATTTCATCCCTACGCACCCCCTATGATGAGCGGACAATACTTCCCTCACAAGGGGGGGGAACAAAACCACCACTCTACCAATTATTGAGTGGGTGGTTGGTGGATAATTTCCACAAACGTAGATTTGGGAATATGAAAATAACACTAAAACCGCGATACACCTTCCCCCACAATGCAAAAACTAGACCCCGATGATACCCAAAGACAAAATATACAATTATAAAGCCTTACAAAGACTCTAGTACCATCAAACAAGATAAAAAAAGATATATTTCATATTATTTAAGTGTACCACAAATATTTATCTAACGAATTACATTTTTTTTTATAATTTCAAGGGGGTGTGATGGTAACGTTATATACAGCTTAACCATAATTCTAAAACCCTATTGACGCCTATATTCATGATCTAGAAAGCCTGCAGAGCATACTGATACATCATAAGCCTATATTCTTATCTAAATAAACTGTGGCCAGGCTTAAATATGGGTCTGGTCTAGCCATCACGTAAAACACTATTATATAAAGATTAAAGAATATAAAAACCCTATGCAGGGCTCACAATGGCCTTGGACATATGTAGAAGCTATATAGTATTCGTATATTCCTTATTGGTTCAGATTTTTCTCATTAAATCATGTTTTGTATGATGGGAGATCATTTTCCAAAACAGACATGGCCGCTGTTTTGTAGTATTTATATAAAATTAAAGGATAAATAACAGATATTCAGGGTTCAAAATGGCCTTGGATATATGCAGAAGCTATAATCTATTCGTGTGTTCCTTATTGGTGAAGAGTTCCCTTGATAAATCAGGTTGTGTATGCTCGGAGACAATTTTCCTCTACGGACAAGCTCAACATGGATAAAGGAATTAGAGAGGTGGAAAAGGAGGGAAAACGTAGTAGAAACCTGGGACAGGATAAGAACCAAGGAGGTGAAGATAAGAATAGAAGACAATGGACTAGCTAGGTGGAGAGCAGGTATGGTGGGTAAATCCACATTAAAGTGGTACTGTAGGAAAGAGAAGCCTGAGACACTTCACTGGCATGCAGGAGATTGGGGAAGTAGACTGTTGGTGAAGGCAAGGACAGGAACACTCGAGGTGAAGGCTAGGAGTAGGGATGGGTAGTACCAGGCCTGTAGCTTCTGTAGAGGAACAAGGGAAACTATTGAACACTTGATAAAAAATAATAGAGTGTGGCAGATATGAGCAGGAGAGGAGGAGGCTGTAACAGTCCATATTAAGAGTGATAGGAGACGGTGAATGGGATAAAAGGATATACAAGGTGGATGGGGAAATCCTTACTGTGCCAGGACTGTATGGGAGTAATGAAGAGAGAAGGAAAATAGTAGAAATAACTAAGGTGTTTAAAGCAGGCTTGGGGAAAAAGTTTGCGTGGGAATATAGAAGACGTATAGGAGGGTAAGTATAGGAGGGACTTATGTCTGTGTCTATACTGCCCTGTGTGCCCTTCTCTCCCACCAGGTGGCAGGGAAAGAAAGGGCTACAGAGGGGCAAAGAAGGAAGATTATGTGTCAAGTTCGACCTCGAGCTTGACAGACGACCTACAAAGCGAGAATAAGCAGAAAAGTTCACAAGAAGAAGAAGACTAAACATAACCTCAGACCTTGACTCCGCTGCCCTCCCTTATAGTCCAGTCAAAATATGAATGGACCCACCACAAATTGCAATAGGAAAACGAAGTTATATTTTCTGAAACCTTGATGCCTACTGAATATCTGCCCAAGATTATATTTAAATATTTTGAGTGGAAACATGGTTTTCAGGTATTTGCGTTTTGGTTACTTTTTCGACTTACCGCAATAATTGGAAATTAAATATCGACAATATCACTCTAATAATACAACAAAAAACTTTTAATTATTTATTTAACCAGTTTTGGCCTGGTTATGGCAAATGACAAACTGTCACATGCAATAATGAACAAAATATTATGCCTATCATTTTTTGCACATCAAAAAAATATGGGATTAATTTATACTTAAAATGTGACGCTTATCATTAAACCCATTATTACTGATCCCCCCTTAGCTGTGAAATGCAGCAATAAAACTTGATTTATATATAGCCCCTCACCAAAAATGTATTGCTAGTCTTCTTCAGGAAACTGACATTACCCGTAAAGGTGATACCGGGTATTAATGTGATGTTGAGTAGTGCTAAGAGTGTGTGCATAATTCCTGCCATCTATGAATCGAAATAGTACTAAAAACCTACCNACTTGTTTGGGGGAATATGAAAAATAACACTAAAACCGCGATACACCTTCCCTCACAATGCAAAAACTAGACCCCCGATGATACCAAAGACAAAATATACAATTATAAAGCCTTACAAAGACTCTAGTACCATCAAACAAGATAAAAAAGATATATTTCATATTATTTAAGTGTACCACAAATATTTATCTAACGAATTACATTTTTTTTTATAATTTCAAGGGGGTGTGATGGTAACGTTATATACAGCTTAACCATAATTCTAAAACCCTATTGACGCTATATTCATGATCTAGAAAGCCTGCAGAGCATACTGATACATCATAAGCCTATATTCTTATCTAAATAAACTGTGGCCAGGCTTAAATATGGGTCTGGTCTAGCCATCACGTAAAACACTATTTATATAAAGATTAAAGAATATAAAAACCCTATGCAGGGCTCACAATGGCCTTGGACATATGTAGAAGCTATATAGTATTCGTATATTCCTTATTGGTTCAGATTTTTCTCATTAAATCATGTTTTGTATGATGGGAGATCATTTTCCAAAACAGACATGGCCGCTGTTTTGTAGTATTTATATAAAATTAAAGGATAAATAACAGATATTCAGGGTTCAAATGGCCTTGGATATATGCAGAAGCATAATCTATTCGTGTGTTCCTTATTGGTGAAGAGTTCCCTTGATAAATCAGGTTGTGTATGCTCGGAGACAATTTTCCTCTACGGACAAGCTCAACATGGATAAAGGAATTAGAGAGGTGGAAAAGGAGGGAAAACGTAGTAGAAACCTGGGACAGGATAAGAACCAAGGAGGTGAAGATAAGAATAGAAGACAATGGACTAGCTAGGTGGAGAGCAGGTATGGTGGGTAAATCCACATTAAAGTGGTACTGTAGGAAAGAGAAGCCTGAGACACTTCACTGGCATGCAGGAGATTGGGGAAGTAGACTGTTGGTGAAGGCAAGGACAGGAACACTCGAGGTGAAGGCTAGGAGTAGGGATGGGTAGTACCAGGCCTGTAGCTTCTGTAGAGGAACAAGGGAAACTATTGAACACTTGATAAAAAAATATGAGTGTGGCAGATATGAGCAGGAGAGGAGGAGGCTGTAACAGTCCATATTAAGAGTGATAGGAGACGGTGAATGGATAAAAGGATATACAAGGTGGATGGGGAAATCCTTACTGTGCCAGGACTGTATGGGAGTAATGAAGAGAGAAGGAAAATAGTAGAAATAACTAAGGTGTTTAAAGCAGGCTTGGGGAAAAAGTTTGCGTGGGAATATAGAAGACGTATAGGAGGGTAGTTGATAGGAGGGACTTATGTCTGTGTCTATACTGCCCTGTTGTGCCCTTCTCTCCCCACAGGTGGCAGGGAAAGAAAGGGCTACAGAGGGGCAAAGAAGGAAGATATGTGTCAAGTTCGACCTCGAGCTTGACAGACGACCTACAAAGCGAGAATAAGCAGAAAAGTTCACAAGAAGAAGAAGACTAAACATAACCTCAGACCTTGACTCCGCTGCCCTCCCTTATAGTCCAGTCAAAATATGAATGGACCCACCACAAATTGCAATAGAAACGAAGTTATATTTTTCTGAAACCTTGATGCCTACTGAATATCTGCCCAAGATTATATTTAAATATTTTGAGTGGAACATGGTTTTCAGGTCATTGCGTTTGGTTACTTTTTCGGACTACCGCAATAATTGGAAATTAAATATACGACAATATCACTCTTAATAATACAACAAAACAACTTTTAATTATTTATTTAACCAGTTGTGGCCTGGTTATGGCAAATGACAACTGTCACATGCAATAATGAACAAAATATTATGCCTATCATTTTTTGCACATCAAAAAATATGGGATTAAATTATACTTAAAATGTGACGCTTATCATTTAAACCCATTATTACTGATCCCCCTTAGCTGTGAAATGCAGCAATAAAACTTGATTTATATATAGCCCCTCACCAAAAATGTATTGCTAGTCTTCTTCAGGAAACTGACATTACCCGTAAAGGTGATACCGGGTATTAAATTTGAGCTGATGTGCATATCCTCCTTCTTTGTTCGAGACTAAATATGCCTTGCTCTCCGCCAATAAGCCAGTGTTAGCCTCAGCAATCAAATCCTTGGCACCTGCCGATACTATACAACCATCCGATATACAATACGTACTAGATGGCGGTGCCCTATTGCAGCGCATACCGTGGCAGTCAGGTGAACAGTACAATAATATTCTTGACCGCTACCTGAAATATGTTAGTAGGCACTACGGGCATGCTATCGTCGTGTTTGATGGCTATCGTCAAGGTCCTCAACGAAAGACTGTGCTCATCAGAAAAGGGGTGAGCGACCATCAGTAAAGGTATCTTTTTCTGAAACCATGACGCTTACTGTCAAGAAGGAAGAGTTTCTTCGGAACAAGAATAACAAGCAACAATTCATAGACATCCTTGGTAAGAAACTGGAAGAATCTCATTGTGAAGTGCTTCATGCGAGTGGAGATGCGGACCTACTCATAGCAACAACTGCAGTTCGTAGTTCTTCAAAATCCAACACTGTTCTTGTTGGCGAAGACACTGACTTGTGATACTACTGTGCTATTATTTCAGCAAGAATAGTGCGCACAGTCTCTACTTAATGTCGGAGCCGAAAAGGGGTTCATTGAATCCAAGACAATACTTGGACATTGGCAAAGTCAGAGAGGCTCTGGGTGAGACTGTGTTGTGAAAAACATTCTCTTCATCCATGCATACCTGGGATGCGACACGACATCAAGGGTCTTTGGGATCGGCAAAGGCAATGGACTCCAAACTGTTCAAGGACAATGATATGTTCCGGCAAGCGGCCCTAATTTTCGGCAATGAATACTCAACACAGGATGAGATCATTGCTGCAGGAGACAGAGCAATGGTTTGTGTGTACGGAGGGAAACCATCAGACAATTTAAACGAATTGAGAGTAGTAAAATTCATGCTAAGGTGACAACAAACAGAACAGCATTGCACCCACGGGTACTTCCGCCAACGAGCTCAGCTTCCAATATCACAGCCTACGGGTATTCCATCAGGTTCATGAGTGGAAAGGACACAAACTCAATCCACTTGACTGGGGATGGAGTATCATGGACACCAGGATGATCCCTGTGCATTCTGACCTCGCTGCAGCACCAGAGTATCTCCTAAAGCTTGTTAGATGTTCATGCAAGGGTGCTGCAGTGGTAAACGTTGTGGTTGTCGGAAAATTGGGCTGCCTTGCACATTCGCATGTGGACTGTGCAGAGGTAGTTGTTCAAATGCAGACGAATCAGTAGACGTTTTTCGATGCTGCTGATGATGGTGGACCATGGAAGAGATGAAGTGACGTGTTAAATATTGTGAACGGACCTAAGTTCATTGTGTACACATAGTTTTGGTAGTGTATCCAACATTCCCTATATAATATAAGACCTTGTGTTTGTATTGTAATTATCTATATATGTATATGCCTACCTATCTAACTATATTTCTGGACTCACTATTAACTAATTAAGTACTAGAAATTACGAACTTTATTCAGCTCAAAGAATATTTTTTTCACGAAATTCCCAGACTCACATCAGTTCAAATTTAATACCCGGTATCACCTTTACGGGTAATGTCAGTTTCCTGAAGAAGACTAGCAATACATTTTTGGTGAGGGGCTATATATAAATCAAGTTTTATTGCTGCATTTCACAGCTAAGGGGGGATCAGTAATAATGGGTTTAAATGATAAGCGTCACATTTTAAGTATAAATTTAATCCCATATTTTTTGATGTGCAAAAAATGATAGGCATAATATTTTGTTCATTATTGCATGTGACAGTTGTCATTTGCCATAACCAGGCCACAAACTGTTAAATAAATAATTAAAAGTTGTTTTGTTGTATATTAAGAGTGATATTGTCGTATATTTAATTTCCAATTATTGCGGTAGTCCGAAAAAGTAACCAAAACGCAAATGACCTGAAAAACCATGTTCCACTCAAAATATTTAAGTATAATCTTGGGCAGATATTCAGTAGGCATCAAGGTTTCAGAAAAATATAACTTCGTTTCTATTGCAATTTGTGGTGGGTTAGGGGTAAAAACGCGCTAAATTGATTGGACTATTAACCCGGCAGCACACAAGAAGAAATCCACAATACAAACAGCTTGTTAGAGCCTAAGAAATACTAAGCAAAACAAGGTTAATTAAGTAGTTAGAAATACACACACTTGCACCATTATCGTCACAGACAATACACATACTAATTCTCTGATAATTAATAACTGTATGATCAATAATAGACAGACTATATCTCAGTTACTACATTCTTCCAGTCATCTTTTCTCTAGAGTTTTTATTTAATATTTTTGAATTGGAATAATTACTGTATGGCTAATTAAATAAAAGTATATCTCTAGAAAAATACTATAACAAAATATATATTATCATTAATTAATTGTACATTCAATTTTTTTTTCTCGCTCTCACAAAAAAAATCTATGTATACTTCACATATACAAATAATCCCTGGAAAAATACAGGCAATTTCTACATAGATATCTATAATAATATAAGCGAAAGTGTGTGTGTGTGTGTGTGTGTGTGTGTGTGTGTGTCCGCGATAGGTGCCACTCCCCTTGTCCCAATCCCATCATATGGCACAGTTTTGGAACCAGCTCGACCGGGGGCAACTTTTAAGCCCACTTATGAGATGATCCGATCACTTTTTTTTTTTTTTTTTAGCAGCCTATTAGCGAGAATTGTGAAAAAAAATGTGGGTTGCGAGAATTGAGGAAACCTTGATGTAGGGTGATGGGTAATGGGTGAGTGAATGGGTGGGGTGATGGGTAATGGGTGTGGGGTGATGGGTGAGTGAATGGGTGGGGGGTGATGGTGATGGTGGTGAATGGGTGTGTGGTGATGGGTAATGGGTGAGTGAATGGTGGGGGTGATGGGTAATGAATGGGTGAGTGAATGGGTAGGGGGTGATGGGTAAGGCGTTAATACATACATTTCTACATCCATGATTTCAGGAAAGTTAGAAGGGGCTATCTGGAGAGTCTGTGTTTGGTCAAACACACTCTCCAGAAAGCTGTGTTCGGCCCACCAAACACAGGTGGTGGGCCAAAGGCCCCAAACCAATGGGTCCCGGGGGAGTACCCAAAAAAAGGCCCCGCCGGAGGGCGGCTTTGCGGCTAGATCTAATAAAATTGATTAGTTTTTGACAAAAAATTCCCAATTATATATTTTAAAAAAAACTTTCCCTACCGTAGATACCACTATGGGGCCTTATTTTCCCAGAATGCTCGTCAAACCCCGGCCGGGGGAGTTTTCCCACCGTCGTACCCATGGGGGCATCTACAAAAAAATCCCCCGACTGGTGGATTTTTTGACAGTCGTCCCCAACACAACGGGGGCCAAAAAAAAAGCGGCACCCCAGTTTTTTGACGGTTTTATACATATCAAATTTACTTTTTTACTATTAAAAATTTTTTTATAATTTCGCCCATTAAAAATTTAAACATAGTTAGGAGGTTTTTCCCACTTGTCTGATTTTTTGGGTGCGGGAAAAAATGGGCCCAATTTTAGGCTTGCGAATACATTTGGGAAGCGGCCCCCCAGTAAATGCCCCCCACAGGACCGGACCTCCATCCCCCCGCCCCCCGCCCCTGGCCCCCTCACAACTTCACACCCCTTTTTAAGGGCCCCGGGAACCTGATTTTAAAACCTTAATTAGGACCGTGTGCATTCAAAAGGGTATGCATGTTACTCTCGGTTTTTTTGGTTTTTTTTAAACCCACCGGGTAATGGTCTGGGAAGAAATGGGTAAATAAAAAGGCCCAGAGCGGGATGGAGGTGGGATTGCGAATCAGCTGCCCAAACGAAACCAGTGGAGCGCGCCCCCCGAGTGATGTTTTCAAATGTTTCCCTTTATCCCCGGGGCCCCCGACCCCCAACGGGGGGGGAAAAGTTCTTGAATATAGCCCATAGTCCCCAAACGGTGCCCCTAAATTTCGCCAGACGCCGTTAAATTAGGGAATTTTTGGGCATCACTATATAAAATTTTATATATAAATAAATATATATATTATATATATTATATCAAATATATATATATATTATATATATAAATATAATATATGCTGTTTATGTCCCAACTAAAAGGATGATACGAGTAGTTTATTTTGGGGGGAAAACCTGTAAAATTCCCCCTGTTTCAGCTTTTTTTTATGCGTTGTATCTGCAAGTATATAGGGTTTTAAAAATTTTCGCTAGGGTTTTTTTTTTGGGGCGACAAACGACGGAGAAGGACACTCAAACAAAAACCCCTAGATGGGACCTTAGTGTTGGTCGGGCCCCTCGGTTGATATTTTTGGTTTTAATTTTTAATTTTACGCCATAAATTTACACAGATGAAGACACAAAAAGACACAGACTCTCCAAATAGGGCCCTTCCCAAAAATTTCCCGAAAAAAATGGATGTAAAAAAGTAAGGGATCAACCGGCCACCACAGTTGTAAATCGAAAAAAAAACGTTTTTCCCCGGCGACTTTTGTGTTATCAGGGAAAAAAATACTTTCCCCGTGGTTATTATACATGCCAAGTCCAATTTATGCAAAAAATGTCATCCATGGGAGCCCGTCAACCCCTTTCCCGTTTGGCCTTTTTACCCAGGGAAACAGTTTTTTGATAGTTTTTAGAGTTTTGGATAGTAGTAGACAGGGTTAGAGTTATATATCAGTAACCAAATTTTTAAAAGGGGTTTAGGACAGTTTAAAGAAAATTGGGGTGGGCTCAATTTAAAATAGAGTAATGGGTTTTTAAAAAAGATATAGCATTTGTTTTTCCCCACTTCTTGCCACCAAAAGGGACAAAGGGTGGGTTTACAAGGTGGGGCCCAAAAAGCGGGCCCATTTTTGCCCCTGGGAAAACCCGCACATTTTTCCCCGGGATTTAGGCCCGTGTGAACCCCCCCCTTTAACTTCAACAGTACAAACTAAAATAATTACAACAAAAATTTTCACATAAATTAAGAAGAAATTGCCACTTTTAAAACTTAAGGGGGGGTTTTCCCAAATTTTTTGTATACTATGGGGGAAAAAAAATTTCATGTTTCGTGTTTCAGGCCCCTGGGGATCAGGGGCTTTTAAAAAACCCCTATGGTAAACCCAAAATTTTTTTCGAAAAAAAAATCGAATTTTAAAAAATTTTAAAATATAGGGGGCCCCCCGCCCGGGTCGTTTGACCCCTTCTCACGCGGTTTTGGGGCGGGCCATCTTTACTCCCAAAAATATCTTTTTTAACCAAAAAACCGGGCCCGGTGCCAAAAAAGCTCGCAAATAAGTGTACAGATGTAAAAAAAACATTAACAAAAAGAGAAAAAAAGATTATTACCAATGATTTTTTGGGGAAAAGGGCCCAAATTTCCCTCCCAAAATTTTTTTTTTAAATAACCAAAACACTCCAAAAAAAATAATGTAACCCATTTAAAAAAGTTTTGCGCACCAAAAAAAATAAAAGGACCCAAAATCTCCGGGGGCTAAAAGTTTTTAAGTAAAAAAACAACCCATTTCTAAAACAAAAAAATAAAGAAAAAAAATTTTAAATTTTTTCCCAAAATTTTTTTAAATTTTTCCCATTTTATAAAATTTTTATCTTAAAATAATTTTAATATATATAAAATATAAAATAAATATATTAGTAATATATGAATAAATAAAAGAAAAATATATATTATTAAAATATAAGGGAATATATAATAATTTTTTTATAATTAAAAAAATATATTATATAAAAATATATATATATTAATATGATATTATTATTTTTTATATTAAAATAATATATTTATTATATATATTAATTTTAAATTATAAAAATATTGTTTTATTTTAATTTTGAAACATCTAAAAAAAAATATCGTAAGGGGTTTTGTTCAGGGAACAAATTTCCTAGAAAAACAAAAAAAATATAATACAACTAAGAATAATAAAGTATTGTCGTTTCAAAAATGTTCCAAAAATTTACGGATTTTTGTAAAATAAACTATTATGCGGAAACTTCTGCTGCTATCACCTTCAAATTTTTTCACAAATATCATACTATTGACTAGCTTATTCTGTAAAAATTTCAGCTTATTATGAAACTTTTGACCCAAAAGTGGAAACGCCCCCCTTTTAAGCCAGGAGTTGCCGACAGAAATCAGCTCATTAACCCCTTCACGCCCAAATCTTTCCTGACTATAAAAAAATTATGTTAGCCATAAAATTACGTTTAGTAACTAAATATACCAAATTAGTTAGTCGACAAGAATACTGAACAAGTCATATCTATTCAATATTGCTTATATTCACTAAAAAAACATCTGATGGTATTCAAGTTACAATGAAAATTACGTTCTGGGTCTCCAGGGGTTAAACTGAAATGATGAAGAGGCCTCCCAACGGTTACTTATGAAGTTTTAAGTGAGTTCTTGATATAGAAAGTACCCCTTGATAAATTTATTGATGTTTGGACCATTTGATGTTTATGCCTGCCTGGTGTGGCGATCAGCTGAGTCTGCATTTGTCGGGCCGAGTGTAAACACCTCTCACATCCTCCCGTGCCTCATTACGTTGCCTGCCTCTTGTGCCTCACCACGTATTGTTTGAATTTTCCTGTAAGCGTTTAGTATTTGTGTTGGCTGCATGTACATAAGTATTCAAACTTTCATCTAATGTAACAAACAAAGTTCCTTATACACGGATTGGCTGTTGGCGCCAATCTGCCGAGGTGGAATGGCTCCCGCCAGTACCGCAGTAAACATCACAGTGTGAAGACAGAATAGTTGATTTGAATGTCTTATGGTATTTGAAATACTTGTAACAGTTAAGTACTGAGGTTACATCATATAAAAGGCTGAATTGAATAGCTACCTAAGCTAACCTCCTACAACATTCATCTTGGAAGATGCATGAGTGTTCTTCAGGGTATTTTTCAGGGAAAAAAGTGCATGCATCTTATAAGCCGTTAAATACGTTAATTTTCCAGTACTGTGACTCGTGCGTTAAATGGGGCGGTAAGTAGTGTGGTATAAGCTGGCATTTCAGAGTGTGGCACATCCTATGCATCCTTGTCTTATACCTCTGCTCATGTCTATTTATGTTGATTTGGCCTTTCCTGTATTTTTCATCATTTCTTTTTGTTTAAACATTTCACACAAGATTCTGCTGAACACTTTATAATTTTATAAGGGTTCAATAAATATTTCTATCCTCCCATTGCGTCCATGTATAATTGTATCTCATAAAGAAGAATGAACAATCTAGACCCATTTACAGCACTGCCCACCAGACCAGTGCTGGGGCATTACCAGGCCAGGGAGGGTGGGCAGGAGGCAACACTGTCCACCACCACTCACTCCCACACAGGACACGCCACCACCCACAATGCACAACGGCACACACTGGACCACACTTGTCCACACACCACATCACACCACCTCAAAAGTGGATCCGCAGTGCTTTGAAATAT
>JACEEZ010012183.1:77500-82177 GCA_016584305.1 Chionoecetes opilio | reverse complement strand
TTTTTCCCCCTTTCTCTTTTTTTTTTTTCATTTTTATTTTAGTCACTCTTAACATTAGAAGATCCATTTTCCATTTTCTGTTATCATGGCGGGTCGTTTTCTTATACCTATGACTAAAGTATTTCCAGGATATAGCGGCCGATACATTTGTCATTTGTCAGTTAACGTGTTATTGATGCTTATGTACCTTTATTTTTATTGATAGTCGAACAGTTATTAAGCAGTAGTTTCAGAAGATTATCTAGAGTTCGGCCTTCGCTTTAAGATGGAGCTGGAGCGAGGATGAGCGAAGAAAGTCGGTACAGAGAAGCAAGTGTGGCTGAGAAACTCTGTGGTGACGTTTTGCCGGATTTCATTAACTCTGTAGACTTTATGATATATTTTCTTTTGCTATTATTATTACTATTCTTATCTATAAATATCTGATTCTCCATTCATCTCATTTCTTAGTGTTTCTTTCCTCCCTTCCTTCCTTCCTTCCTTCTTTCCTTCCTTCTTTCTTTACATTCCAGTCAGTATTTTTCAACACTTTAACTATCTCCGTCCCCCCCTTCTCCTCTCTCTCTTCTCTCTTTTCTCTCTCTCTCTCTCTCTCTCTTCTCTCTCCTCTCTCTCTCTTCTCTCTCTCTCTCTCTCTCTCTCTCTCCTCTCTCTCTCTCTCTCTCTTTCTCTCTCTTTCTCCCCTCTTTCTCTCTCTCATCCTCTCTCTCTCTCTCTCTCTCCTCTCTCTCTCCTGCTCTCTCTCTCTCTCTCTCTCTCTCTCTCTCTCTCCCTCTCTCTCGATAGAACCACCCAAAACTAATCACATTTCCTACGCTAAGCTGGACTTTCTACCCCCCCCCCCCTCACCTCCCCCACCCCCCTCCCCCACCCCCTCCCTCCACCCCCGCCCCCTTCCCCTCCTTCTATTCCCGTGTAACAAGACATGAGGCTTTCTCTTCCACCATCACCACCGCCCTCTCTCCAGAAGAAGCTGGAGGAGGAATATACAAAGGAATACAAAGGAAACACAAACAGCAACAGACCGATAGGTCCTTCCAAGACTGTTTGCTTTAATTACACTACACTAACTAGATAATAAGAGAGAAAGGATAGGAAGTAGAAGGCTCCTCCCCACCCACCCATCCCTCAAGCTGGAGGAGGAGGAGGAGGGAGGAGGAGGAGGAGGGGGTGGTGGTGGTGAAGGTGGTGGTGGGAAATATAAAAGTTTTCTTCACACGTTACTTAAAGGTGTTTAGGAGAAAGTACTATGAGATTAATTAATAGGCGTAAAAATTGTTGTTGTTACTCCATACTGTAGTCTCTTTCCCTCACACTCCTTTTTTTTTTTCTCTTTCTTTCTCTCTTTCTCTCTTTTTTTCTTTTCTCTTTTCTCTCTCTCTTTCTCTTTCTCTCTTTCTCTCTTTTTTCTTTTCTCTTTTTTTTTTTTTCTCTCTCTCTCTCTCTCTCTCTCTCTCTCTCTCTCTCTCTCTCTCTCTCTCTCTCTCTCTCTCTCTCTCTCTCTCTCTCTCTCTCTCTCTCTCTTTTCTCTCTTGCTCTTTCTCTTTCATTTATGATCATAATTATTAAGATTATTATTATTCATATCATCAACACTATTACTATTATTATCAATTTGATCTCTATCTAACCACTTTTAAACTTATAGTGCATGTAGTGTAAACTCTGGAGCTCTCTGCCTGTTTCTATTATTTCTCCTTTCTACGACTTCAATCTTTTCAAGAGAGGAGTAACAAGACACCTCCTGAACTAAATTGGCTCATCTCCACATTTTTATATTCTCTTACTGTCTTCTTTATAGGGACTGGCAACTAAGCGGCATTTTTGTTACTTATGTTTTTTGCCCTTGGCCAGTCCTTTGTGATGTAAAAAAGAATGAGAAAAAAGATTGTGGTTCTAAAATTGTGTTGTTTTCCGGAAAGTGTATAGCTGAGAACGTGGCAATGACTAGGGGGGGGGGTGAGGGGTTGAGGATTAGTAAGGGGAGGAAGGGGGGAGGGTAGGAGGGTGAGGAGGAGAAGGGGGGAGGGTTCAGGGGGTGAGCAGGGGAAGAGGGGTGAAGGAGAGGAGGGGGGACGGTGTAGGAGAGAGTTGGGTTTCACAGTGACACAAGGGTTGGGGTTGTAGAGGTTAGAGAGGTTATAATACTTCCCTCATATACTTCTTTTCCTATTAATTTACTGTATTTACTTTACTGTATTTCTTTCTGTGTCGACTTTCATTATCATCATCTGTTCCTCTTTTGTTCTGTTTTTGTTTTTGTTCGGTCAGCGGTTCGAGTCCACCAAGTTTGTCCTGGCGTGGTGGCGCTTTGTATAGTCAATAACCTTATAGTTGGTACTTGCAAAATGTCTAGATAGGATCAAAGTATTTTATCTTATTCCTCTTTTGTTTCATTCTCTTCTTTTGTATTACTCGTGTCCCTATCTTTCATTATTTATCGTTTTTTCTCTACTTCCTCTACTTTATTTAATCCCTTTCTTTATCACAATTTTCCCTTTTCTTTTTTATCTCCTCTTTCTCCTCTATTCCATCCTATCTATCTGTCTTTCCAACTCTTTTAAAAACATTGTCTTTTTTGGGTTTCTTGTCACATGACTTTCTATTGACCTCACTTGACTTTTTTTTCCTCTTCTATTACTTTTACTAGTTTTTACTCTATTTATTTTATATTGGACCTTTTTTATTTGACCTTTTCAAAAAATAAAAATCTCACCTATCAAAAAAAAAACATTTTTTTTTATTATAACAAAAAAATAAGAAAACTTACACCTATCTCAACACACAACAAAAATTAATACCCCAAAAAAAAAAATTCTAGCACCTGTCAAAAAAAACAAAAACCCGACATTTTGTCACGTGACTTTCTAGTGTTGCTGTTGCAGTGTTTACATATGTTAGTGTGTTGTATTAATTGTCGTGTTTCTTGTGTTACAGGTGAGTGTTGCGACGACGGTGATGATGGAGGGTTGATTAGAGGCTGGTAAAGTATGGTGTGTGTGTTGTGTGCGTGCGTGCGTGTGCGTGTGCGTGTGTGCATTTTTTTTCTATTACTATATTTTCTTGTCACAAACCTATGCTTTTGATGACTGTATTTGAAATGATTATTTGATGGTTTTTTTTTATATATTTATTATCATCGTTCTTTTTTTTTCTTTTTTTTCTTCTTATAATTCTTTATTCATCTTCGCCTGCTTCAATTCTGCGTATATTTTTATATTTTCTTTTATTTCTTACTCCCAATACTCCCTTTCTCTTCTTTCTCTTCTTCTACTTACACTCCTTTCTCTCTTGGTCCGCTTTTAATAACGTCAATCATCAGTTCCTCATCAGTCTTTCACCTCCTGATTGACAGACTCTTCCTATCTCTCGTCTTGACTCTCTCTCTCTCTCTCTCTCTCTCTCTCTCTCTCTCTCTCTCTCTCTCTCTCTCTCTCTCTCTCTCTCTCTCTCTCTCTCTCTCTCTCTCTCTCTCTCTCTCTCTCTCTTTCCATACAACACCAACGCGATACTGTTTCTAATCAACCTATTTCTGCCGCTTTCCCAGGTCATTATTAATCTTCAGAACTTTAATTGTAGTACGTCCCTCTCTCCTCCTCCTCCTCTTCCTCCTCCTCCTCCTCCTCCTCCTCCTCCTCCTCCTCCTCCTCCTCCTTCTTCTCTTCCTCCCACACCTCTCACACAACTCTACTCATTCTCCAACAGTGTTTTCTTCTTCTAATGGAGACATGCTATTAAAGACAGTCAGAAGAAGAAAGAATATAATTTTCTTTTTGCCAACTCTCCTTCAGAAAATGACAATCGGAAGAAAGTTTTTAAAATGGGTCTCAGTTCCTGTTTTCAATGCAACTTTTATGTGTTTTTAATTTGTGTGGTCCTCGTTTAGTAGTTATTCATAATGTGTATGCTATCTCTCGTCTTGACTGACTCTCTTTCTCTCTCTCTCTCTCTCTCTCTCTCTCTCTCTCCTCTCTCTCTCTCTCTCTTCTCTCTTCTCTCTCTCTCTTCTGTCTTCTGTCTGTCTGTCTGTCTGCTGTCTCTGTCTGTCTTCTGTCTGTCTGTCTGTCTGTCTGTCTGTCTGTCTGTCTGTCTGTCTGTCTGTCTGTCTGTCTGTCTGTCTGTCTGTCTGTCTGTCTGTCTGTCTTCTGTCTGTCTGTCTGTCTGTCTCTGTCTGTCTGTCTGTTCTCTCTCCTCTCTCTCTTCTCTGTCTCTGTCTGTCTTCTGCTGTCTGTCTGTCTGTCGTCTGTCTGTCTTCTGTCTGTCTGTCTGTCTGTCTGTCTGTCTGTCTGTCGTCTGTCTGTCTTCTCATTCAGCCTCTTTCTCTCTCTCTCTCTGTATCTCTGTCTGTTTGTCTCTCCTTCAGCCCTCCTCTCTCTCTCTCTCTCATCTCTCTCTCTCTCTCTCTCTCTCTCTCTCTCTCTCTCTCTCTCTCTCTCTCTCTCTCTCTCTCTCTCTCTCTCTCTCTCTCTCTCTCTCTCTCTCAACTCATTCAATAACTAATTAATTGTCCTTATTTGAAGCTTTCCTTTGTAAATATCTTGTAGTGTTTTTTTTCCCTTTTATTTTCAACCTATATTTTCACTTCCATTATAATGTTCTAGTCATTCGTCTTGATTTTACTTTCTCCATCTAGCAACCCTTGTCCCATTTCCATTATTGGTAAAGATTGAGCGAGAG
>JACEEZ010012183.1:52500-72500 GCA_016584305.1 Chionoecetes opilio | reverse complement strand
GGGTGTTAACGAAGAAAAGAAAAAAGAAAGAAAAGAAAAGAAAAAAAAAGTTAAGTTAAAATAAAATAAAAAAAACAACAACAACGAAGCGAAAAATAGCACCCGTGGTCAAGGCGGTGGCCCCGGGGGTCGCCGTGGCCCTCCTGTGCGCGGCGGTGACTGCCTTGAGGTGCTTCCCCAGCCCTCTGCGTCTCCTCCCGAAGGCAGTTCAGCAATTGCAGACCCTCACCAGCAAGCTCCACTCTCTCTGGAATCCAAGCTGGTTTCTGAGGGCCCTCCGCACAGCTTGAGGGGGTCCCTGGGAGAGTTCAGCACACCGAGCTGTCCCAGCAACTGCCATGCCTCGCCACGTAGCGGTGTCCGTCATGCCCCGGGCCTCCCAGGCGTGGAGGGCTGAGGGGCACCCTCAAGGCAGCCACCGCCGCGCACAGGAGGGCCACGGCGACCCCCGGGACCACCGCCTTCACCACGGGTGCTATTTTTCGTTTCGGATTTATTTTTCTTTGCATATGTATATTAAATTAAGTAGTAAAGGAGCCGCGGCAAAGTGGAGCCTCAAAAAAGGGAAGGTGTAGTGAGGGTCGACCTCCACTGCGACGCAGGGCGACCGCGCGTGCCCCATACAGGGTCCCGCTGTTTGTGCCCGGCAGCACACGACACTATCGTTACAAGTAACATTACACTCTATAAGACCATGGCAATACTGTTATACTCATATATTGATGTTATCTGTTGACGATCACTGAGCAGCGTCACCATAACACAACTGTAAGATTTTTTATTTCCACTAATTCTATATAGACGAGAGGGGAATGGGTGAATAGAAGGGCTAGGCACAGGGAAGGAAAAGGCGGGAAATAGAAGGGCCAGGCACAGGGAAGGAAAAGGCGGGAAATAGAAGGGCTAGGCACAGGGAAGGAAAAGGCGGGAAATAGAAGGGCCAGGCACAGGGAAGGAAAAGGCGGGAAATAGAAGGGCTAGGCACAGGGAAGGAAAAGGCGGGAAATAGAAGGGCTAGGCACAGGGAAGGAAAAGGCGGGAAATAGAAGGGCCAGGCACAGGGAAGGAAAAGGCGGGAAATAGAAGGGCTAGGCACAGGGAAGGAAAAGGCGGGAAATAGAAGGGCTAGGCACAGGGAAGGAAAAGGCGGGAAATAGAAGGGCTAGGCACAGGGAAGGAAAAGGCGGGAAATAGAAGGATGATGTGTTGAGGAGACAATAGATAAATGTGTTATTACTATCACTGTGGTGCAGAGATGAAAGTGTAATACTCTACCCATGTTTCTAACTATACCTACCTACGTATTCTAACTACATGCTAAATATTCCTATCTATAACTACATGAGTGTGAGTGTGTGTACGTGTGTGTGCGTTTGTGGCAAGCCTCTTTATAGTGATTGCGTGTCCAGTGCGTAAACAATACCATGGTGAATTACACACACACACACACACACACACACACACACACACACACACACACACACACACACACACACACACACACACACACACACACACACACACACACCGCCGGCATCGCCTTCTGCACATCTTGAGAACTTTACACACAAAACCTACACTAAATATTGTTTTGTTCACTTTTAATTGTTATACTCTTTTACTCCTACTCCCACCCACCCCACCTTCATCCCCACCCACTTACGACGACATCTACTTCTACTACTACTACTACTACTACTACTACTATTGTTAAACCCACAACCCTTCACCACCACCACCGCCACGCACAAAGGGGAAGCAAGAAAGGGGTGGGAGACGACTTGCTACTGGCGGAGGAATCGTGGTTTTTGTATGGTAACAGTTCGCTCCGATGATCATGTTACCCAGGGTAGTTCTCACGTTAAGTATCGTTCCTCATGCTCGACGGTGTTTCTAGTGACGGAGAGAAGGGTGGAGATACGGCAGAGCAACGTCTTTATAGAGAGGTAAATAAAGTCTAGTTATCTATAAAGGACTGCTGCAGAGGGTAAAGGAACGAAGACTTGTTAAAGGGAAGGGATGTTACATGGGGCAAAGATGGAATTGGTGTCGTAATAGGAGTGAAGGAAGAGGTTATTTAGGGTATTTAGGTGTGATTGAGGGTTTGATAAGGAAAGAAGAACTCAAATGGGACGTAGTATAGAGTATGGAGAAAGACATTGGCTAATGGAGAAACAAGGATTGAAGGTTATAAGTTTTTTGGTGTTATATAAAAATACGAGATGTTTTTCTTCTTCTATCATCCTTACAGCAATTATCATTATACCACGACTTCTACTACTACTACTACTACTATTACTACTACTACTATACTACTACTACTACTACTACTATATACTACTACTACTACTACTATATACTACTATTACTACTACTACTATATACTACTACTACTACTACTACTACTGCTGCTGCTGCTGCTGCTGCTGCTGCTGCTACTACTACTACTACTACTACTACTACTACTACTACTACTACTACTACTACTGCTATTACTACTACTGCTACTACTGCTACTACTACTACTACCACTACTACTACTACTACTACTACTACTGCTATTACTACTACTATTACTATTACTATTACTATTACTATTACTATTACTACTACTACTACTACTACTGTTTTAACCACCACGACTACTGTAGACAGGTATATAATTAGTGTAACGAGCTCATCTATAGAGAGGAAGAGAGAGCGGTGCCGTGAGGAAGAAAGGAGCGAAAGAATGACGGAAGGAAGGGAAAGAGGCAACGGAACGGCTATGGAAAAAAGAGAAAAGCGACCTCCAATTTCCCCATTTCATTTGTCACGACTTAGAAATGTTAAGAGTAAAGACCGGAAAAAAGATAGAAGGAAAGCACAAAGAAGGAAGAATGATGTTATATTTCGTAAGGAGGAATAAAAAGGATATGGTATCAGTACAAAAAACGGAAGGTAAAGGAATGTAACTCTTATGAAACTTAAAAATGATCGTAGGAAAGATAGATTAAGTGAGAGAGAGAGAGAGAGAGAGAGAGAGAGAGAGAGAGAGAGAGAGAGAGAGAGAGAGACGAGAGAGAGAGAGAGAGATAGAGACGAGAGAGAGAAGTAGAGAGAGAGAGAGAGAGAGAGAGAGAGAGAGAGAGACGACAATGGAAAACACGCAAGGATAGATAGAAACTGTTGGAATTACGAATGATGAATAGACAAAAAAATTACGTACCTAATAATTTTATGTATAGAAGGAAACTTACGATTACAGCTACCGTAGATAACACTAAAGTCGCCAGTCACTCGCCACTGCACCAATGTTGCCAGGCACAATATATTACGAATTTTAGCATCACTACAGACTTTTATGTGCCACTGAAGACATGTAGTGTGATGTACATAATATAAACTACTGTGCATGTCTCTTCAGTGGCACATAAAAGTCTGTAGTGATGCTAAAATTCGTAAAATATTGTATCTGACGACATTAGTGCAGTGGCAAGTGACTGGCGACTATAGTGTGTACATGGACAGGGATGAGAAAAATATAAAAGATATGCAGAATTATTGAAAGTGGAGCAGCAGAGATAGAGAGGAAGAGAGAAAAGACAAGGCATTGGAAACTAAAGCGACCACATTGTTCCTATTGAAAGCCTCGTTCTAAAGAAAAGACACACTAAACTTACAAGGTTTACTATGCATTCTTTCCCACAAATATGCCATTGAATACACACACAAAAAGGAAATAGATACACCACTCATTACTTTTACTGCATAGAAACCCTTTGACTATTTTTTCCATCGTTATGTACAGTGTCATGAGGGAGGCAAGTGGGGGGGGGGAGGAGGGAGATAGAGGGTATTTTATTTAGTGTTTTGATAATAGTGGTGGGCTGATTAATGCATACGAGAAGAATTGAAGAAGTGAGTGGTTGGGTGTGGTGGTGGTGGTGGTGGTGGTGGTGGTGGTCAGTCAGGGGATTGTTAAAAGTAAAGAATCTTGCGGAATCCAGCTGCTTTCAAGTATCTCATAGTTTGGAGTATTTACACACACACACACACACACACACACACACACACACACACACACACACACACACACACACACACACACACACACACACACACACACACACACACACACCATAGCACGCTCGGTTCACAACCGAGAAGTCCCGGGTTCGATCCCCGGGCGGAGCGGAAACAGATGGGTTGTTTCCTTAAAACCCGAGCCCCTGTCCACCCAGCAGTGAATGGGTACCGGGTGTTAGCCGGGGTTTGTGACCTGCTCTCCGGGGTGGTGGCTTCGGCCAACACAAAGCACTAAGGATGAATGATAATAATGTTGATATGGAGACGGGGCCACACGAGCATTGCTCTGGCCCTGTAAAATACAACTAGATGAATACAACTAGATGAATACACACACACACACGCACACACACACACACACACACACACACACACACACACACACACACACACACACACACACACACACACACACACACACACACACACGCACACACAAATGGTGGCAGCGGTGGGATTTAAAATCATATAACCCCCCCAAAAAAAATCAGAAGGTCAAGAGAAGAAAAGAAAAAAACCCGACATCTAGTTCCACTTTTTATCTTTTCCATTAGATCTAAGTGTCCGTTCTGATCTGCCTTTTAAACAGTGGGAGGATGGAGAAAGTAGTGGCCTTGTGGTCTCCTCTGTCTCATAGCCACCTCCATGCCTATTCTTCCATCGACTAGGTTAACTTTCCTCTCTACCATCTCTTATCTTCCTCTCTCTCTCTCTCTCTCTCTCTCTCTCTCTCTCTCTCTCTCTCTCTCTCTCTCTCTCTCTCTCTCTCTCTCTCTCTCTCTCTCTCTCTCTCTCTCTCTCTCTCTCTCTCTCTCTCTCTCTCTCTTATCATCTCTTGGCCTCTCTTCCTTTAATATTTCTATCTTTATCCTGCGAGAATTTTAAAGCTCCATCGCATTAAGTTCCTTTACCTTCCATTTTTAGTATTGATTCCTTCCTTTTCATTCCCCCTAACTAAAGAAAAATCCTTCTTCCTTCGTTATGCTTTCATTCTATTATCCATTTTATCCTATCTCCTCTATTCCTCCTCTCCAGCTTCTCACTTTTCGTTCGCCCACTCATAGCTTTCCCTAGTTTGTATTCCTCCATCGACTTGGCTAACCTAACCTTCCTCTCTCTACCCACTCTTATAGCTGGCCTTTCTAGTCAGGGGGCTCGGTTGGTAGAGTCGTGAGCTTGCGTGTAGAGTCCCTGCATTCGGTTAGCGGTTCGAGTCCACCAAGTTCGTCCTGGCGTGGTGGCGCTTTGTATAGTCAATAACCTTGTAGTTGGTACTTGCAAAGTGTTTAGATAGGATCAAAGTATCTTATATCTTATGGCCTTTCTTCCTCAATCATTAATTTCATCCTTTCTCTTTCCATTCTTTCCAGCTTCCCACTTTTCATTCGCCTACTCACACCTTTCTCTTATTTGTTTACCTTACTGAGTGTCTTGTGGCATTGGTTAATATTGATGCGATTCGCTAATAATAACCTCGTCATCGCCTCTCACACCAAAGCTTACGGTTCTTGGTTTGTCTGTTTGTCTGTTTGTTGATTCGTCAGTCTGTGTGTGGTGAGTTACGTCAGTTTTGTGTTGATTCTGTTGCCTTTGAGTTTTTAATTGGTGAAGTGTTTGTGTGAGTGTGTATGTGTGAGTGAGTGTGTGTGTGTTCTTTAATTTATATTTATTCAGTAGCGTTTTTTTTATTCTCAACGTTTATATTCATCTTAAATGTGCTGTGAAAGCCGAACCGACTTTTATATACAAATTTTCATTCGTGTGATAATTTTCCTCGTCTGAGTATCGCTATTTCCTTGATTAGTCTCTCATTCTCTCTCTCTCTCTCTCTCTCTCTCTCTCTCTCTCTCTCTCTCTCTCTCTCTCTCTCTCTCTCTCTCTCTCTCTCTCTCTCTAAGGTAGGTATAGCGACAGGTCTAACTAACCCCTACCTTGCCCCTTCACCCTTCCTTCCCCCTCCCCTCTTCTCCCCTCCTCCCTCCTACCACCCCCATACTCCCTCCTTCTCTCCCACTAATACTTTCTTTCCGGATACCCAAAGAACACCTCCAATACAGAATGAAGGATGAATACTAAATTTTCTCATTCATAGAAATTCTCAAGTGATTTTATGTCTGAGGAAGAGTTTTTTTTGTCATTATTATTCACGTGTGTGTGTGTGTGTGTGTGTGTGTGTGTGTGTCTGGGATGTGGAAGGGTGTATGTGGAGGGGAATATAAAATAAGAGTGGAAAAGGTTAAGGGATGGAAATACTATGAAGGTGTTAATGGAAAAGGGGTAAAATGAAAGGGGTTAAGGAAGGGTAGGAGAGGGAAGGAAAGGGTGGTGTGTAGTGGTGAAGGGAAAGATTGGAAGGAAAGGTAGTGGTGATAATGGTGGTGGTGGTGGTGGTGGGGGTGGGGGTATTGTCATCAGTATTTAGAAGCAGATGACGGACTTTTGAGCTGGTTTCTCTACTCCAGCTGTCCACTCCCCCTTCTCTCTCTCTCTCTCTCCTCTCTCTCTCTCTCTCTCTCTCTCTCTCTCTCTCTCTCTCTCCTCTCTCTCTCCTCTCTCTCTCTCTCTCTCTCCCTCTCTCTCATTCAAATCCTCTCACTTTTTCGTTATTCCTAGCTCATGACGCAACACTTAACCAGTATAAACACTCACAAATTTGTTGGCAATCCGCTCACGTTGCTTTCACGCGATTATAGTGTTGTAAACAGTGTCTATACCTGACGGCGACGGTGACGAGGCAGGAGGAGAAGGAGGATGAGGAGGAGGAGTTCTGGATACTGTAGGAGGGGAGAGGAGGGAAGGAGTGAAGCCCAGGAAGCCACTACTAAACTGCGGCGAAAAACATTTTGAAGAGAAAGTTTCCAGCTTAAACGTCGCTCTGGCCGCACGAGTTACTACGAGAGTTGCGGCGACGGCGAGGCAGCAGGCGGTGGTGGTTCTGCCTGTCTGTCTCTTCTCGTTCTCCAGTCAGTGTGTGTTTGCCTGTCGGGACGGGAGGGTGTGACGCTCGAGCTAAAGGGACTCTGTTGTGTGGACGTTGCCTTGCTTCCTTCATCCTTCGCTTTGATGAGTTTTATCGACGATTATGATATGTGATACGTGAATATTAGAGAATTTTGCACTGCTGGAAAGAAAATATTAACTTCCTTAGATTTTTGCACTGCTGAAACGAAAAAATCACTTCCTGACGGGACACCAGCGTTGGATTGTGCAGTTGTCTATCATATGTGTGTGTAAATGTGACAGTGAATACCAGTTAATGCTAAACCTTAAGGAAACTAAAAGGTGGCGCTGGGAATTGAGTGTAGCGGGGATACGTGAAACCCAGGGGCGTGAGTGGCTATCCTAACACCATGCCCGGCAAAGACCTAGAAAACCAAATAACCAAAGACTTAAAGAGCTAGTGCCTCCCTGATTTACCCACCTACCCACCACCTACCCACCACCTACCCACCTACCCACCTACCTATCTACCTTTCCCTCCGTCCCTCCCACCCCTCCTAACCATGGCGCCTCCAATAAGCAAGAGTAACTCGTCCTCCACTCTGCAGTATTTTAAAAGCCGTTCTCCTGGAAGCTTGGTTACCTGAGGCTTAGCAGGAAAACCAAAAGTGTGAGTGTGTTTGTGCCGTGTTATTTTTTTTACAAGTTAACGTTATTTTTGTTGTATTTAATTATGTACTGTTATTGTTTATCTATTTTATTAATCTCTTCACTTACTGTATATCTGTATATTTCTTTCTTTCTTTTGTTTGTTCTACTTGACTCTCTCATCGAGTCTACATATTCTGAAAGAGTTTTGATCTGTTACCTCTTTTTTTTTTTTATTTTGCTTTGCTTACCTTTTTTTCTTTTATTTATTTTGTTTTCTCTGTTTTTATTTTTGCGTTTATTTTTTGTCAGATATTGATTTTTTTAAATTTTTTTTTTTCCTCTCTCTCTCTCTCTCTCTCTCTCTCTCCTCTTCTCTCTCTCTCTCTTCTCTCTCTCTCTCTCTCTCTCTCTCTCCTCCTCTCTCGTCTCTCTCTCTCTCTCCTCTCTCTCTCTCTCTCTCTCTCTCTCTCTCTCTCTCTCTCTCTCTCTCTCTCTCTCTCTCTCTCTCTCTCTCTCTCTCTCTCTCTCTCTCTCTCTCTCTCTCTCTCTCTACTGTATTAACCAAAATATCATTAACAAAAGTATATAGTTAATCAATTAGAGAATAATAACTCCTCCTCCTCCTCCTCCTCCCTCCTCTCCTCCTCCTCCTCCTCTCCTCCCTCCTCCTCCGCCTCCTCCTCCGCCTCCTCTTCCTCTTCCTCTTCCTCTTCCTCCTCCTCCTCCTGCTCCTCCTCCTCCACCTCCTCCTCCTCCTCCTCCGCTTCCATTAACATAACCTTTCTTCTCATCATTATACGCGTACATATATTCAATCGCTTTTTTTTGTCAGAATTTGTTATAACGTCTGCTTTGTTTTCTCTTTTTATTTGTTTTATTTTGGCGTACCTTCCTATCTTTTTTTTGGCATTGTTGTTGTTGCTCTTGTTTGTTTGTTTTTCTTGTCCTTTTTCTTGTTTATTTGTTTCATGGTTGTTTGTTTTGTTAATGAAGTGGTCCAGAAGTGTAGCTAAGGAGTTCATCTGTTGTAGTTGTAGTTGTCATTGCCATTGTTGTTGTTATTGTTGTTGTTGTTCTTGTTATTGGTGTTGCTATTGTTGTTGTTGAGGTTGTTAGGTCTTCTCACCCATCCTCACCACCAACAACAGTAATAACAACAACAACAGTAAAACAACAACAACAACAATACTTATGTTTAGTCATGTTGTTATTGAAGTAATACTTTTGAGAATAATAAGAAAAAAGGAAAAGTCATACTGTACATGTATGAGAGAGAGAGAGAGAGAGAGAGAGAGAGAGAGAGAGAGAGAGAGAGAGAGAGAGAGAGAGAGGAGAGTGAACGGTTCAGTTGCCTTCAAGGTTGTCTACTTTCCGGTACTATGCCCTCCTCCTCCTCCTCCTCCTCCTTGTTATCATCTGGTTTTATTTTCATCTCATCTACCACCTGATTTCTTTCTTCTATTGCAATATTCTCTCTCTCTCTCTCTCTCTCTCTCTCTCTCTCTCTCTCTCTCTCTCTCTCCTCTCTCTCTCTCTCTCTCTCTCTCTCTCTCTCTCTCTCTCTCTCTCTCTCTCTCATATGTGTAGTTACGTTACGTCCTTAAACTATAAAAAAGCCACTTGGATGTCTTTATGTACGTATGTATGTACGTACGTTCCTAATATTGGTTATGTACACGTAAATGTAGGCTAATGTTTGTCAGTAGTGTGTGCGTGTGCGTGTGCGCGTGCGTGTGCGCGTGCGTGCGTGCGTGTGTGAAGGTATGTTATTAACTCTTTAGGAACACCTGCTATCTTTTCCCTCAGTCTAAACCATAAATCGTAGGTTAGTGATCCCCCTCCTACCCTCTCCTCCCCCTCTTCCCCCTCCCCCTCCTCCACCTCTTCCCCCCTATCCCCTCTCCTCCCCTCTATCCCCCTCCCCCCTCCTCCCCTATGAGTGTGTGTAGTAACTATAGTCTATACATTCTACTAGAGGGAGGGACTGGTCGTGGTTTCCTTTTTTCCCCTTCCTCTTCCTCTTCCTCTTCCTCCTCTCTCTCGTAGCAAGTGTTGTAAAAAATAATCAGAAGAAATGATGAAACAATAAAAGTCATGATAGTAAAAGAATGAAATGTTATAGAGTATGTAATAGTAGAATAAGTAGAGAATGATTGCAGAAAATGTTCCTGTATGATGAATGAAAGATAATGTTTTAATGAAGAGTGTAGTTAACTGTGCAGCTCTCTTCCTGATAAAAAAATTCCACCTTCCTACAACTGACTCTTTGCAAGTTACTGCGGATTGAAGAAGTAATTTTTTTTGTTGCTTTATAGTACTACTTAATACAACATGAATGGAAGAATTGAACTCATCTATATTAATAAAAGCGAAAGTGTGTGTGTGTGTGTGTGTGTGTGTGTGTGTGTGTGTGTGGTGGGCCAAAGGCCCACCAATAGCCCTCCGCAGGAGCTAGCCAAAAAGTCCGCCCGGAGGGCGGCTTTGCGGCTAGTAATACATAAAATACCACTATACAAAGCAATAAGTCTATAAAAATACAACTCACTATACAGTTTGATAGCTTTTATTATTTTTTTAATTTTCTTATTTTTTGCGTTGAAGCTAGTAATTTTTTTCTGTTGTTTACGTTGAAGCCTGTACTTTTTTGTTGTTGTTTACGTTGAAGCCTGTAATTTTTTTCTGTTTACGTTGAAGCCTGTACTTTTTTTTCTGTTGTTTACGTTGAAGCCTGTACTTTTTTTTTTTTTTACGTTAAAGCTTGTCCTTTTTTTCTTTTGTTTACGTTGAAGCCTTTACTTACTTACCTCTACGTTTTTTTTTTTTTAAAGTTGAATGGGTGGGAAAGCGTCAGAAAGTCTGGCATTCTTGGCCACCCTCCCCTAAGGTTCCCTGTGGCGCCGGAAGTGGCAGACTGTAATCAGGTACCTTCATTGTATGGCCCATTAATCAGCCTCACCTGTAGATCCGCTCAGGTGTGCCCTATGTACTATTACTATTACTATGTACTATTACTATTACTATGTACTATTAACCCCTTGAGACCCAGAACGTAATTTCCATTGTAATTTGGGTACCATTAGACGATTTTTAGTGAATATAAGCAATATTTGACCTATATTTGACCTATAAGCAATAGATATGACCTGCTTAGTATCTTTCTCGTCTAACTAATTTGGTATATTCAGTTACTTTTCGTAATTTTATGGCTCGACAGCATACGATTTTATATAGCAAAGGAAAGATCTGGGTGTGAAGTGTGAAGGGGTTATGGTGAAAGGTGTTGCAGGAGATGTACAGAGACAGATCGTGGTGATTATTCTTGAAATGATAAAATACGAAAATAATTAAATTGAGTTAAATGCATAAATGTGTGTGTGTATGTGTATGTGTGTGTATGTGTGTGTGTGTGTGCGTATGTATGTGCGTGTGCGTGTGCGTGTAGTCATGGTCGATTAAACCCTCAGTCAGAAAAACTCGTTCGAGGACAAACTTTCCTATTCTCTATTTTTCTTTTTTTCAAGATTCGCAAAATGTTCAAACATATGGTCCGTTTTGCTACACACACACACACACACACACACACGCACACACACACGCACACGCACACGCACACGCACACGCACACGCACGCACACACGCACACACACACGCACACACACACGCACACTCGTATCTAGAGCAATAGCCAAGTAAGAATACAGACATACAAACAGACAGCCTTGATGCCTCTTCTTGTTTCCTACCACATTCCTGTGTGTGTGTGTGTGTGTGTGTGTGTGGTGTGTGTGTGTTCTGTGTACTGTGTCGTGTCTGTTGTTCGTGTCTGTGTCTGTGTCTGTGTTGTGTCTGTGTCTGTGTCTGTCTGTGTGTGTGTGTGTGTCGTGTCTGTGTCTGTCTGTGTGGGGTGTGTGTGTGTGTGTTGTGTTGTGTGTGTGATGTGTGTGTGTGTGTGTGTGTTGTGTGTGTGTGTGTTGTGTGTGTTGTGTGTGTGTGTGTGTGTGTGTGTGTGGTGTGTGTGTGTGTGGTGTGTGTGTGTGTGTGTGTGTGTGGTGTGTGTGTGTGTGTGTGTGTGTGTGTGTGTGTGTGTGGTGTGTGTGTGTGTGTGTGTGGTAGTGTGTCGTGTGTGTGTGTGTGTGTGTTGTGTGTGTGTAGTGTAGTGTGTGGTTGTGGCTGTGTGTGTGTGTGTTGTGCTGTTGTGTGTGTGTGTGTGTGTGTGTGTGTGTGGTGTGTGTGTGTGTGTGTGTGTGTGTGTGTGGTGTGTGTGTGTGTGTGTGTGTGTGTGTGTGTGTGTGTGTGTGTGTGTGTGTTGTGTTGTGTGTGTGTGTGTGTGTGTGTGTGTGTGTGTGTGTGAAGGTATATGGTAACCTTAGCCTGTCTCAATCACTCCCTCACTTCCGTCCCTTCTCAATGATCGTGCGGGAGGGAAAATCATTATGTCACTTTAATTGCATCCTCTTCCTCATTCCTTCAGCTTGAAAAAAATACATAAGGAAATAATGAAGTAATGAAACTACATATCACACAGTAACATCGTAACATTTTCTTCCCAACACATAATTCACTCATAACGTAACATTTTACATAACAGTATCGCTTCCTCAAAAATGAAAAACAAATCGAGTGTATGTTACTTAGCTACAATATTTATACACGCCAGAACAACAAGAACAGCAATAACAAGAACAGCAATAACAAGAACAGCAATAACAAGAACAGCAATAACAAGAACAGCAATAACAAGAACAGCAATAACAAGAACAGCAATAACAAGAACAGCAATAACAAGAACAGCAATAACAAGAACAGCAATAACAAGAACAGCAATAACAAGAACAGCAATAACAAGAACAGCAATAACAAGAACAGCAACAACAAGAACAGCAACAACAAGAACAGCAACAACAAGAACAGCAACAACAAGAACAGCAACAACAAGAACAGCAACAACAAGAACAGCAACAACAAGAACAGCAACAACAGCACATCATATACAGCAAAACAACTTAAAAAAACATCTAAGAAAAAAAAGTGCTTAAATTTGGAATGAATCTTTGTCCTTTAAATAACTAAATCTAACTAAACGAACTAACTAAAGACTAAATAAACTAAATGAATCTAATTAATAACGAATGCATAAGGAAAGTAAGAGTAGCTGAGAGTAGTCCTTGAGTGGAAAGGAAAACTGTACAAGACTGTAATAATATGGTAATTCCGCGCAGAAACACGTGTTAAGTCTACCAGCTGTAACGCGTGAGGTGTCGGCCCTTTAACCCCTTGAGACCCAGAACGTAATTTCCATTGTAATTTGGGTACCGTTAGACGATTTCTAGTGAATATAAGCAATGTTTTATAGATATGACCTGTTTAGTATCCTTGTCCACTAACTAATTTGTTTTTTTAAGTTACTTTTCGTAATTTTATGGCTAACAACAGACACTTTTATATAGCTAGGGAAAGGTCTGGTCGTGAAGGGGTTAAGACGGCAGGTAGTACAGGTATGTCCGTAAAGCAGTGTTGAGGGAATGCCAGAGATAATGAGAGACAGTTTATATCGTCTAATTATGGAGGAGAATTTTAGCTGAATTACGGGGAAAAATACTACTTACACATATATACAAAGGGAAATAGTAGCTTAGTATGCATTCTATAAGTAATCCCTTAAGTAAAATGATCGTAGCCTCAAGCAAGATCGTAAACATAGTAATATATAGACTTGACAGAAATTAAACCAGAAACAAACTTCCTTACAGACAAAAAAACCGAAAAACTGAGTAAAAGGCATATTTCAGCGGTCATATAGAACACACACACACACACACACACACACACACACACACACACACACACACACACACACACACACACACACACACACACACTTAGCTCCATTAAGTGTAACCGTTTAACTACCACCAAATCGGCCGCGGCACCGTCTACCGCGCCTCCTTCACCCCCTCCGCCACCCTCACCGCTCCTCCCGTACCACCACGCACCATCCCCTTCCTCCCTCACCCATTGATTGAAGTTAGTGTAGGGCGGCCTCAAAATAGGGTCAGCAGGTTAGGGGGACATGAGAGGGATCTTAAAAACCATGAGAGCTTTTCCAGGGACATAAAAGAGGTTGAGGAATATTTCTAGAGATGCAGAGAGTCTAGAAAATTAGGTTTAGGGATTAGTTATACGTAGTGATATTTCTAGAGATTTAGAGATATTGTAAAGTGATTTGAACAGTGATTTAGGGACACTTGGAAATTTTTTGGTGGTGGTGTTGTTGGTTGGTGGTGGTGGTGATGGTGGTATTGGTGATGGTGGTGGTATTGGTGATGGTGGTGGTATTGGTGATGGTGGTGGTATTGGTGATGGTGGTGGTATTGGTGATGATGGTGGTGGTGGTGATGGTGGTGGTGGTGGTGGTGTTGATGGTGGTGGTGACGATGGTGGTGTTGGTGTTGGTGGTGGTGGTGATGTGGTGGTGGTGGTGGTGGTGGTGTGATGAGGAGGAGGATGGGGAGTGAGAGATGGTTCCTCGGTTGCTTCTGGTTCCCTGTAATCTCTGAGTGACCTTCCATACTACTGGGTGCTATTGTTCTCCACCTCGTCGGTGTGGTGGTGGTGTGGTGGTTGGTGGTGTGTGTGGTGGGGTGTGTGGTGGGAGGGTGTGTTCTGTGATTGTGGTTACGTGTGAATCTTGAAGTTCATGGAATTGTTCATTTTCTCACTGTTCCTTTTGATGTTTATTACGATGGCTTTTTTTTCGGTCTTGTTTTGTTCTATTCTTTTTTTCATGTCCGGTATCGTCATTTTCTCTCTCTCTCTCTCTCTCTCTCTCTCTCTCTCTCTCTCTCTCTCTCTCTCTCTCTCTCTCTCTCTCTCTCTCTCTCTCTCTCTCTCTCTCTCTCTCTCTCTCTCTCTCTCTCTCTCTCTCTCTCTCTCTCTCTCTTCTCTCTCTCTCATCACAATCCTGTGTTGACTGCTTTTCTTCAATGTGGTATTTCTTTCATATTTTTTTTTAATGTCATTGTAATATTTCATTTCATCCCGTTTATAATGATCTTCGTAAACTTGTAAGCTCATTAAAGATTATCTTTTAATTAGCATTTATTTGCTAACGATACTTTGGTAGTTTTTTTAAAGCAAATATGTTACGTATTCTATTCTTTTCTTAGCTTATATTTTCATAACTTCATGTTCCTGCAGTTAATGCGTTTGGTCATGTATTTTAATGGGTTCATGTGTGCTTTTAATTTCCTAGTTGATGTTATTCAATCATTGCATTCATTGATCAAGAGTGTGTCAGAATTCTTGCAAAATATTTTAAATGAATTTGTTGTTTTTGTTTAATAAGATATTTTATTGTATATTATTAGAGTTACAAGTTTAACCCCTTGAGGCCCATGACGTAATTTCCATAGTAATTTGGGTGCCATTAGACGATTTTCACTAATATAAGCAATATTTTATAGATATAACCTGTTTAGTATCCTTGTCCACTAACTCTTTGGGTATATTAAGCGACTTTTCGTAATTGTATGGCTAACAACAGACGATTTATTATAGTAAAGGAAAGATCTGGGCGTGAAGGGGTTAAATGTAAGACAAGGACTTTATTTGCTTGTAGAGACAGTGTCCTACGCGGTCTCGTTAGTGCATGGATAAGGTTAATCAATCTCGTCTCTGTTATACATAGATTTGTACATCAGGAAACAAATATATTGATGGCAATGAACTAAATAGTTATTAGAAAAATACTCACCTAGTTACTTCTCATACAAAAATCAAAGAGCCGCAGCATATTTTTTTATATCTATTTGCTTTTGGAAAGAGTAGAAGAGTATATTTTTTCCTATAGCATTTGTAGTAATCATGGATGGCATTCATAAAGGGTTAAGCTATGAGTCTTCTTTATAAATACGATAATACATAAAGGATGGCATTCATAAAGGGTTAAGCTATGAGTCTTCTTTATAAAAACGATAGTACATAGGTAATGTACATAGGCTTGTATTCATAAAGGCTCCAGCTATGAGTTTTTTTTTTTTAAATACGATACCAGATTCTTACACATTGGAGGAAAAATAAACAGTAAATCATATGTCTGGTGCATGAAGGCAAAACAGGATTGCCACGCTCGCTATCATGGTCACTTTTTCTGGTTTCTCCTCGTCACTGTCTAGAGTCATGCGCTAGTGTACGTATTGTTCATAGTCCGTTGCTTGTTTCCCCCTCAGGGCTCGCAATCCGTCATCCAGGAGAGGGCAGGCAGGCAGGCACACGCTTTATATCTTGTGTGGTGAAAGCATAGCCGGAAACACCAACAGCAGTGGCGATACCTATATTAACTCCTTGAGGCCCAGAACGTAATTTCAAATGTAATTTGGCTGCCATTAGACGATTTTTAGTAAATATAAGCAATATTTTATAGATATGACCTGTTGAGTATCTTTGTCCACTAGCTAATTTGGTATATTTAGTGACTTTTCTTAATTTTATGGCAAACAACAGACGATTTTATATAGCAAAGGAAAAATCTGGGCGTGAAGGGGTTAATCATCATCTTTATCTTTGTAATTGTTGTTTTGAAAGGCAGGTTTACATGCTTATCTGTGTTAGTTATCAAGTTTTAAGCAAAGAATATAATTATATCATCATTAAATATGTGTTAGTGACATAATAAGGTTAACTGTTCTTGGTCAGGTTCTATATAGGAAGCAAACAACAACAGTATTACCAACAGTAGAGATAACAATAATAAAAGCTAGGTTATATTTTAGCACACCTACATTGTCATCATCATCATCATCATCACCAACATAAATACTTCTGCCGTCTTTTTTATCCCGTCTTTCCACCTTCCTTCACCAACACTTCTCGCTTCCTCCTACACGGTGTCTCGTTGCCACCTCTGCAGTTGTCAGTAAGGCAAGGGAAGGAAAGGGAGAGACATGATAAGGGAAGAAGAGGGAGGAAGTGTGGGATGTGACTCCTTTTTTCATTTCTCTTTCTCTCTCTCTCTCTCTCTCTCTCTCTCTCTCTCTCTCTCTCTCTCTCTCTCTCTCTCTCTCTCTCTCTCTCTCTCTCTCTCTCTCTCTCACACCTATAAACCATTAATTAATCTCAAGTGTGTCTCATTCTCATACGTCCTTGATATTCTCTCTTCGTCACCGTTGCTTTGCTTCTCCATTGTTGGTTTTTTCATCCTCATTCCCCCTCATCACCCCTCACACCCACACTTACGTACACCCCTTCTTCTCTCTCCTCTCTCCCATACTCCCCTTCACACCCACACTTAACTTATATACATCCCGTTCTCTTCCTCTTCTCTCTCACATTCCCCCTTTCTCTCTTAACCTCACCTCTCATTAAAGTATATATTCTCTTTCCACAGACTTGACTACTATTCTCGTTCTTAACTTTCATTACCTTACCTTACATTTCTTTACCTTTCTTCCCGTCATTTTTACCTTGACTTCTATCATTAACATCTTCTAATAAGAGCTTCTTTTTCTTCTCCAAAACAGAGTGGCGGTGACGAGGCCGAGGTAACGCTTCCCACCTGCATCCCTGTGCCCGACGAGCCGCCCGAGACCCCGCCGCTCACTCTCTCCGCCTTCAAGGGGCAGCTCGACTCTGCCGTCTCGCAGTACATCTCGCAGGTCAAGGATCTCGGCTTCAAGGGGGAGACCGTGAAAGATCACAAGCTTCTCGCCGTCAAGTTCCAGCTCGACGCTCAAGACATCAAGCTTAAGGACGAGGACACCTTGAGGGAGGTCTTGAGGGAGGACAAGGGCCAACAGACGCTGCTACAAGTGGAGGAGGAGGACGAAGTCGAGGATTTAGATCTTTTAGAGGAGGAGGAGATTCATTGCCTCGATAACCCGCTGTATCTCACCCTCAGTGAATGTTCCACCGGCCTCCTTGACCCCTTTGAGGAACCCGGCTCGGTGCATTTCTATGAGAACAGCAGAGTGCTGCGGGAGGACGAACACATCTACGAGAACGTGGACAACTCTGCCGGGGAGTCCGATACGTCTGAGGGCGAGGAGCCTCTATACGACACCCTCCCGAGGCACAAGCCAGACGTGCCTCCAAAGCCAGACTTCCTGTCGCAGCTGGCGGCGCAGCAGAGCGAGCCCGTCAAGCGTGCCTGGAACCCCTTCGTCAGCCTGAGTGTGGAGACCGGCGACCCCACACCCCCCCTCAGCACCGCCTCATCCCTCTCCTCTCCGGACTCCAGCCACACTGACGAGAACAACCTCACCCGCTCCGGCACCAACCCTTTCAAGCCCTCAGCGCCGCGGGACACCAGCGAACAGACGCTGCTCCTTGAGGGGTCCGAAACCTCAGACTTGGGTTCCTCTGGAGGAGAATATGACGGGGTGTCTGTAGAAGACTGGCCGTTGCCACCCACACCCCCGCCAGGTGAAGAGGTGATCGCAGAGGAGGAACCACTGCCCCCGCCGCCTCCAGAGATTGCCTTGCAGCAACTGGAAGAGGAAGTGTTTCGGCAGGAGGAGGAGGATAGGAAACTAGCGCTACAGAAGGCAAAGCAGGCCATTGAGCGTGAGTACGGCAAAAAGGCTCCTCAGCAAGACGTTGTTAATCGCGTCGAGGCCGTGAACACCTCCCTCCAGCAACGGCTTAAGGCTGAGAAGGAGAGGAAGCCGGTGAGGCAGCCTAAGATTATCCAGATCGACGAGGACGACAGTGAGGAGTTTGAGACGCCAGCCATCAGGCACTCCGTGATCATCGAGCTGAAAGACTCTTTGCTTGACGCGCCTAAGAGCCTCAGACCCTCAGACATACGCAAGGAAAGCATCAAACGCAGCCACAGCCTCAAGTTTTCCGGCGTTGTGAGGAGATCATCAACAAACGGTAAGGTAACCCGACGGGAATCCCTCTCACGGATTTTCCCGAGCCTGCAGGACCAGCTGGGTAAGCCAGAGCCTTCCAATAACAAGGATCCCGCCACGCCGAAGGTAACATCGGACAATAAGGAGACTCCTTCGGAACCGTGCAGCAGGAGCGCCGCCGAGAGTGTCATACAGATCTCGGGTGACGGGTCGTGGGAGATGAAGGACACCATCGTGGCTGACGCCGCCCCCGCAGGCAGGCAGGACCCACGCCCAGACTTTGACCCCTTCACGGGCAGCCCCATCGCCGCGCCACCCCTCAGTCCCGTGCCCATCGCCGCCCCGCCGGTAATGTTTCAGAATGATGACGGTATGGACGGCGTGTACAGCGCCAGCGTTGTCAGCATTCACTCCGGACCGTCCTCGCTGGCCAGCGCCGCTCCTGACTCCCTGATCAGCGAGGCGGCCCCGGCTGAGGCCACGCCCGCCCCGGAGACCATCCTTGAGGAGCCTTCCACGGACTCCATTGAGCCAGACTCTTTAATGCATGAATGCGAGTCTCTGTGGGACAATGACGGGGAGGCCGGAGTCAGCCCTTCGAGGAATCTGGGCGCCGCCATCATGGAGCGTCACGAGATGGACATGCAGAAGAAGCGAGATGACTTGAACCTGCCGGAACACTCGTTGCTGGAGTTCGGGGACACCGTGCGCGACCTGGAGCAGCAGAGGCGCTCCGTTATCAAGCAGATGACGGTAAAGGCCAAGCGGAAGGACACGTGGATCAAGACCTTCAACATGCACGACCAGGGCCAAAAGGAGGCCATCCCCGTCGCTCCCTCGCGATCTAAAAGAAAGACCTCTCCATGCCGTCCCGTTTCCCCTGAGGCCCCTGACGCTGAGCCTCTGTCTCTACCCACTATCGCCATAGCACGTCAGAGCTTCCTTGTCAGTAGTCCTCAACAAGAAGCTGACCTTGAGGAGGCTCCTCTGATTCCCCCGAAAACGTCCCGCAAGAAAAAAGTAGTGAATCCCCCGGTGCCTCCGCCTGCCGCCCAAGAGAACATTATCTCCCCCAAGAACACGGAGGTACTTGCAGCGATGTTCTCCTCCCCCTCCAAGATCCTGGAGAACAAAGAGGAGCCACTAAGCATCCCCAGTCAAGCAGTAGAGGCGACTGAACAGAAACAAGAGGAATCAGAGCCACTTATCAGGGACATTGAAGCCCTCGAATACCCAGTGTCTGAGGTTCCCGATGTCTTAATCGCCACAGAAAGCGAGGCACCCGAAGAGGCCGAGGATACAGTGACCCTCCTTCCCGACCTAGCTCCCGTCCCTGTCCTAGCTCCAGCCCCTGTCCCTACACTCGCCCCTGTCATTGCCCCTGTCCTTGTCCCAGCTCCTGCCCCTGTCCCTACACTCGCCCCTTTCCCTGCTCCAGCCCCTGTCAATGCTCCTGCCCCTGATCCAGCTCCAGCCCCTGTCCCTACACTC
>JACEEZ010012183.1:40000-47500 GCA_016584305.1 Chionoecetes opilio | reverse complement strand
GATCTACTTCATGTTTACCTCTATACATATTGCATCTATCTGTCATAGTTTTTTAGTTATTGAAGAAAACTTGATTTAAAAAAAAAATCAAGGCATACCCCTTGCAAAATTTGCCATATTTTTTGAAAAATAGATTTGCTTGAAAATTTGCTCCTAGCAATTATCGGACATACTGAACACGAATCTGGAGTCAATTTTCAGTTAATATGATTAGAAGTCCCTATTTCAGCCAATTCACAATGACATGATACTTCCAGATATTCCTTAAAAATCACAAATTAGACAAAACTTACTACAAGACATAAAAATATGATAGGCATTGCTAGAATAATCATTACTTCAATACAATGATCAGTATTAGTATTTTCAGTATTGGTAATATTATTATTAATCCCTATTTGAGCTACCCATGCGATTATCAAAGTACTTATAAAAACCTAGGAATACTATAGCAATGCTGTAGGACTTCTAATGCCCTCATATGACTCCTGTAGGCTGCGTGAAGGAGCGAAGAGGCCCGTGAAGGACTCTGAAGGATTTTTTTTTTTTTTTTTTTTTTTTTCGTTTTTTTTTCTATCGAGCCTCCAGCAAGGGAGGTCCACGGGCTAGCTTGAGCCCGTCAGAGAGAAGCTTAAGAGAAAAGAGTAAAGGATTGTATACAAAGTGAAGGATACTTAAAAAGAATAGTTCTTCCTCCTCCCATTTCCTCTCCTCCCTTTCTTCTCTTCCTTCCTCCTCTTCCTCTCCTCCCTTCCTTGTTCCACCTCCTTCCTTCTCCTCCTCTTCCTCTCCTCCCTTCCTTGTCCCACCTCCTTCCTTCTCCTCCTCTCCCTCTTCCCTCCTCCCCCTCCCGCCTTCTTCCTCCGCCTATCGTATTTATACGATAATTATAAATGACCATATATCAGATCACGCTAGGCAGCCGCGGCACGCACCGCATGGGAGAGGTCGGACTCCCACTAGTAAGGCTAAGGATAATTCAAACTTGCTCGAATTGTGGAATGTAATTGAAAAATTCGAACTGGCCTGAAACAGGTCGAATTATCCGAAGTTTGAATTATACGGGTTCGATTTAGAGAAGGTTTACTGTACTACTATCCTATGTTCTTCAAGGGTAACGATATTTGGTGTTCTATCAGCCTGTGTTGTTCATTACTCATGGTACTTCTTGGCATTCTACGAAGTCATCGGAAAAAATAGTAAGAAAAAAGTATTGTAGAAAAAGTTAGGATATATAATGTAAGGTTTGATTTGTTTAGGTAAGATTTAAGTTAGATTAGATTTATTACGTTGCCTTTCTTGCGATGCATTGTTTCCTCGTTATATTCTCTTCTACTTTACGTTCTATTAGTCTTATGTCGTGTATGGAGGTATATAGTCTGACCGAACTAAATTAGCCCACCCTCCGTATTCATATTATCTTACTGTCTTCTTTATAGGGACTGGCAATTAAGCGGCATTTCTGTTACTTCTATTTTTTGCTCTTGGCCAGTCCTTTGTGATTTTGCTCTTGGCCAGTCCTTTGTGATGTAAAACAGAAATAAATAAAAAGATAACGCTGATAAATTGAAAAGAATCTACAACAGATAAAAAATGTTACCTGCCATGGGAACTATATTTTCCAACCCACGTTTTCTACGGTACCTGCCCGACCACTGTTCCCACTTATTACTCCGTGGTGTGAACAGATCCAATCAGTCAGTCAGTCAGTCAGTCAGCCAGCCAGTCATTTCTATTCAACCCTTACGAGTTTTTTTTTGTTATACGTCGATTTTCACTTAAAGTAATTAATAGTTATGATAAGTTTGGTAGAAAGGAATGTATGGATGGGTCTTTAGAATAGATAATAACTCCTCTTCCTCTTCTCTTGTTAGGCCTGTGGTTGTCACGAGTCATTACGATAAGTGTGTGTGTGTGTGTGTGTGTGTGTGTGTGTGTGTGTGTGTGTGTGTGCGTGTGTGGTGTGCGTGTGCGTGTGCGTGTGCGTGTGTGTGTGTGTTATACGATGGAGAGAGAGAGAGAAGCAACATACTACAATTATCTCTCGTGAATGTCAGCCTGTTTTTTTCGCAACGCGGTTACTAGTTGGGGAAAAATTTGGTTTGGTTAGCAACAAAAAGAAAAAAATGGGAGCACGCACACACACACACACACACACACACACACCACACACACACACACACCACACACACACACCGCACTATAAATGAAAGATAGGTAGTGTGGTTTGTGTGTGTGTGTGTGTGTGTGTATTCATCTAGTTGTATTCATTCATTAAAGTTAATCAGTATCTTTACTCTTTCATCCCTGTCACTGGTAAACTCTGGAACTCTCTTCTTGTTTCTATTTTCCACTTTCCTATGACTTAAATCTTTTCAAAAGAAGAGTAACAAGACACCTCCCGAACTAAATTGGCTCACCCCTCTTTTTTATTTTTATTCTCTTACTGTCTTCTTTATAGGGACTGGCAACTAAGCCGGCTTTGTGTTACCCATTTTTGTTGTGCCCTTGGCCAGTTCCCTGTGATGTAAAAGAAAAAAAAAGAAGAAAAAAAATCTAGTTGTATTTTACAGGGCCTGAGCAACGCTCGTGTGGCCCCGTCTCCCGTGTAATCGTGTAACCGTATAATCGTGTGTGTGTGTGTGTGTGTGGACGCGCGTGCAACGGTACCTTTTGTTGCGCAGATAGACGCCAACGCAAGAACTTAAAGGACAAGGCTACAACCCAACAAAATTTCTCTCTTTTCTCTCTGTCTCATTGTCAAAAAATGTCATCCCTCAAGATCGCGTATTTAAATAATTAGTTTTCATTATTATTTTCTTTGTTTTATGATGCACATTATGCGCTTCCTACTTTTTCTGCTTTTATATCTTCATCGTCGTTGTCGTCTCTACTCTCACGTATATCCCGTTATATCACATATTTATCCCGTAATGCCCCTAGGGCGAGCAATAGACATACTTTCAACCAAGGCCCAGAGAGAGATCCTCCTTTGGCCTTGCTTTCAACTACCACCACCACCACTACTATGCGTCTTCACACCGATAAATTCATATTGACCACAAATGAAGATATACTAAACTCAGTATAATAATCATACATAAATTGGTTCACACATTATACATACCAAACATTCAAAACAATAAAAAATTCACTTCATAGTTTCACACTCATATAAATTACTCACTCCCCTCTTAGGTGCAATACCACCTAATGCAATATTATAACTACTTCGTCCACTACCACCACCACCACTACCTTCTAATTTCTTCTATGGAAAACATTCTAATTCACAACTCAAACTCATATAAATTACTCACTCCACTGTACATGAAATACTAACCAATGCAATATTTCCACTACTTAGTCTAGTATGTACCACCACCACCACTACTACCACCATCACCACTACCACTACCACCCATCACCACTGCCACCACCACCACCACCATCACCACCACCACACCATCACCATCACCACTACCACTGCCTTCTCCACCACCACCACACCACCACCACTACCACTACCTTCTCCACCACCACCACTACCTTTTACACCACCACCCACTACCTCCACTACCTTCTAAGCCACCACCACCACCACCATCACCACTTTCACTCGGGGTGGTCAGTGCGGTCCTCCCATGTAGCAGGTAGTAGCAGCAGGCGGGCGAGGAGTTAGGAGAGATGTAAAAAGGGCGGATAGAGGAGCGATTACTACCGTGGAGGGAAGGGGACGCAGGAAGAAGTGAGGAAAGGGTGCTAGAAAAGAGGAGAGAGAGAGAGAAGAGAGAAGAGTAGAGAGGAAGAGAGGAGAGAGAGAGAGAGAGAAGAGAGAGAGAGAGAGAGAGAGAGAGAAGAGAGAGAGAGAGAGAGAGAGAAGAGAGGAGAGAGAGAGAGAGAGAGAGAGAGAGAGAGAGAGAGAGAGAGAGAGTTATTTTAATGAAATATTATAATTTTTAAATAAATTTGAAATCATATGGATATCGCTAAGTTATGGCATTTTGTCATTTTTGAAACAACTGTATATGATTTATAATGTTATCTTCATTCCATAATTTGTAGTAGTAATAGTTATATAGTGAGCATACTTAGTATGATGTGTATGTAGTAGAGTAGTTAGTAGTATACAGTAGCGTAGCAGTATATAGTAATATAATAGTATAGTAATAGTAGTAGTAGTAGTAGTAGTAGTAGTAGCAGTAGCAGTAGCAGTAGCATAGCGTAGCTAGCAGTAGAGTAGATAGCAGTAATAGTAATAGTAGTAGTAGTAGTAGTAGTAGCGATCAGAGTTGGGGCTACTGGCAACCAGTTAATGGAATCCGCAAATAAACAAGCGGTGGAGGTATCTTTAAAATAAAAAATAAAAAAAATAAAAAAATAAAAAGTAGTAGTAGTAGAAGTAGTAATAGTAATAAATGGTCGTAATAGAAGTATAAGTAGCAGTAATATTTGCAATCATGTGTATTTATTTTATTCGTGTTTTATTTTGAATTCGACGCAATCACACGTGACTTTATAGAATGTAATGCAATGAATGGCATAACTTTTTTTCTCGCCTTGAAGAACCCAGCTTTGAATACAAGTTTTTGTGTGTATTTCGTACGCATTAGAATGTATTTATATGCATGTATGTCTGTGTTTGTTTGTTTTTTGTGTTGTCGTCGCCTTGGAGAACATGTTTGTAGTTTTTGTGTGTCAATTTCTCCATTAGATTTCTCCTTTTCCATTCTGTAGTTGTAAAGTTGTTTGGGATGGAGGTACGAGAGAGGAGGAGAGAGGATTTGAGGAATACGAATCGCATGAGGAGAGATGTCAAAAATTTCGAATATTAAGTTGTTTGACTAGTGAGAATATGCCACTTTTGACTGGACTTGGTGTGGTATGGTGGGGCGGTGGAGGGTGCGTATTGTTTGTTAGTTTGTCTACCGGCAATTATACGATTACTACTGATTGATGTTGTATTATGACACCTACACCTATCCACAGATCAGCCCCCGAGCCGACGTACACTCACACACGCACACACACACACACACAAACACACAACACACGATCTTTATCAACACACACACACACACACACACACACACACACACAACACACACACAACACACACACACACACACACACACACCAAAAACCACACACACACACACACACACACACACACACACACACACACACACACCACACACACACCACACACACCACACACACCACACACACACACACACACACACACACACACACACACACACACTAAAAACTGTAGCAAGGTGGCGTGTGGCGAGTGTCTGGCTATGTAAGAGGGCGGGGCATGCGAGGGGAGGGAGCGAGGGAAGGAGGTTAATGATGGTACGTGAGATGGGAGGAAGATAAAGGGTATATGAGACGCTGTTAAAGAAGTTGGAAGACATTAGATAAACCGATGATGATGAGTGGGAAGGAACAACACTATGAAGGAAGGAGGTAAGAGAAAGGAAGAAGAAGAGGAGGAGGAGGGGGGAAGAGACAACACTACGAAAGAAGGAAGAAAGGGAAAATAGAAGAGGAATCAGAATAAAACAGAAGAAATGTTGAGAAGTTAGGAATCATTTGCAGAGAAGGAGAAGTAAAACAACAGCATTAATATAAAAAGGAGAACAGAGGAATTAAAAGCATAAAGACAGGGACAACACCAAGAAGAAAAGAAGAAAAGAAAAAGAGGAGTCAGATTCATATAAAGAAGAGATTTAGAAAAGTTAACCCCTTGAGGCCCAGAACGTAATTTGCATTGTAATTTGGGTACCATTAGACGATTTTTAGTGATATAAGCAATGTTTTATAGATATGACCTCGTTTAGTTAGTATCCCTGTCCATTAGCTAATTTGGTTTATTTAGTTAGTTTTTCGTAGTTTTATGGCTAACAACAACGATTTCATATAGCAAAGGAAAGCTCTGGGCGTGAAGGGGTTTAATAGTGAATAGTTAGTTAAAAAATAATAGAAGGAGGAGTTATTAAAGAAGAAAAAGAACCCTCTCAATATAAAAGGAAAACAGACGTGATGAGAATGCAGGAAAAAGGAAAAGTAGTGAGTTGGAGGTCAATTGAGGGACAGAATCAATACAATCACAATCATAAATGTTCTCTTCAGTAAAAAAAAAAAAGCATGTGCAAAGAAAGAAATGTAAAAAATAAATAGTAAAGTAAATAGAAAAGAAAAAGAGACCGAGAAAAACAGGTGAGAATGAAGGAAAAGTAGTGAAGTTAGAGGTCAAGTTAGGGTGACGTACCTGATCTGTGAGTCCAGCAGGTGTTGTGAGGCCACCCGTTGCTATACAAGGTTTGGGCTTACTTTCTCTTACGCCTTGGGTTGACTGGGTGGCTGGGAGGAGGTGGTGGTGGGTGCTAAAGGAGGAGGCATGGGGCTATAAGGGGAGGGGGTCTGGCGGGGTCTGGCTACTTGAGGGTTAAGGAGAGTGGGTTTGGATCAATGAATAATGGGTTAGATTGTGTTTGAAAGGGGATCAGAATGTTTTTGTGGTGTTTAGAATAGTGTGTGGTAGTGAATGTAGTGTGATGGTAGTGGTTAGTTTGAGTAGAATGAATAGGAAATGTTAGAATAAGAATGAGGGAAGGGTTAGATTGTGTTTGAAAGGGGATCAGAATGTTTTTGTGGTGTTTAGAATAGTGTTGGTAGTGAATGGGACGATGGTAGTGGTTTGCTTTGCGTAGAATGAATAGGAAATGTTAGAATGAGGTGAAGTGTTTAGTTGAGGTTTGAAAATGGGTGTAAGTATATTTTGGTGGTTGTTTGTAGTCATTAGGGCTTTGGTAGGTTGAATGGCATGATGGCGAAGTGTGTTAGTTTTCAATAGAACTGAATGTGTAGCTAGGTTGACTTTCAGGTTTAGATCAGGTGAAATGTTGTTTAAAAAAGAAAAATGGGAGAGACTGTTACAGAATAGGGTGGTAATGAATGGCAGTGGCTTATGTCATCAGTATTAGTTTGATTCTTAGGGAGCTTTTTTAAATAGGACTGATAAATTCATGGATGGATGACAGGTGGATGCTAGGTATTAAGTAACCACGTAACTACCCGTGTAGGTCATCCACGGCCCTCTTAGCCTTTATTATGTTCTCTATACACTATACCAGTGCAAAAGTATGTAAGGAAAGTAAAAGAAGTAAATTGATCAGGAAAAGGCAATACAATGTGGCAAAGGCGTGTCACTTTTTATACCACTACTTTTCTTTGTTTCATTAACTACTACTACATACCTACTACTACTACTACTACTACTACTACCACTACACTACCACTACCACTACCACTACTACCACTACCACTACCACTACCACTACCACTACCACTACTACTACTACTACTACTACTACTACTACTACTACTACTACTACTACACACAGAGGATGACTCAGACTATTTGCCAGACTATGCATCATTCACTCGTTCCGTTCTCCTAACTTTCACTACATAATTTTTTCCCTACTCGAC
>JACEEZ010012183.1:22500-37500 GCA_016584305.1 Chionoecetes opilio | reverse complement strand
GCATTGGAGAGGAAGGGAAGCGTGATGATAGGCCTGATTGGTGCTCACCGCTAACCAATCATGCATGGAGGAAGGAAAAGGTGTAGAGTTCAGTGGGCTGTTGAAGGGAAGATGTGAAAGAGGAATGTAGAGCAGAAGGTGGGAGCTGTTGATGGCAGTGGTGGTGGTGGTGGTGGTGTGTGTGTGTGTTTGTGTGGCCATCTGTTATGTAGCTTTCCCTAGTTCCTCCTGTTATACTTCCTCCTCCTCCTCCTCCTCCTTCTCTTCCTTCTCAATAAAATCTTTCACACACTTACATCACAGCATTATTTCCTTCCACCAAAACCATCACTCACACCTCATCGTAACATCATCTTTTTTCTCAGTTTACACCATCCCTTTCACCCCCTACACACACACACACACACACACACACACACACACACACACACACACACACACACACACACACACACACACACACACACACACACGTATCCACTAAACCCACACAATTCACTTTTATTCAATTATCGCCTTTTGTTTCCACTCCATCTAATGACGTTTCCTCCTCCTCCTCCTCCTCCTCCTCCTCCTCCTCCTCCTCTTCCTCTTCCTCCTCCTCCTCCCCCTCCTCTTCTTCTTCTTCCTCTTCCTCCATCACTTGTAACATCAACTAAACGAAATTAATGAAATCACTCGCAATCTTTTTTATGTACTCAAAATGTTTCGTCTTCCACCATGTTTATTTTTTTCCACTATTTTCAACCGTCATAAAGGGACTGGCCAAGGAAGAATGGATAGGGTTTCTGTAGGAGCTAAATTTCACCCTATTCCCCATCTTTTCCCACAGTAATTAAGTCCCCTTTTTCCCCCTTCTTAAACATAAAACTTTCTCTCCTTCGTCACTTTACCGCCTTATAATGACTTCTTATATTACTCATTACTTCCTATGTCCAGCCTTAACCTTCCCTCTCCTCACACACTCCTACTTTCCACGAAAAGAAAATAATTGAATAGTGTAAATGGATTGAAGTAAGCTTTTTAAACCCCAAAATACTAAAGACAGGAGAGAAATAGGAAGGGAAGGCAGTTTCCTTAAAAGTGTCTGGATGGAGAAGAAATAAGCCACACATGGTCCTTACATTGCCCCTTATTGTGCTCTGTATCTCATATATATATATATTGTTTTCCTCATCCATATAACACCTAAAAAAAGCTGCATTAAATCGCATATATGTACTTTGCTTACCTCACGTTTTTATTCATTACTCAAACTTCGATATTGTAACATACGCTATAAGAAAGTTCATCAGGAATTTTAAGTAATTGTCATATAATATACAGAATGTTATGATAGATTTATTTTTCCTACGTATAATAATCAGCTAAAATACCCACAGGAATGAGAACTGGCGTTACTATTTGAGTCTGCCTTAACATGGTGAAATCGCCTGCTCACAGAAAACAGCTCTCAATGGGTAGCTGCGACAGATAGTGGGGAAAAAATGTATCATGTGTCTAGACCAGCGGTTTTTAGCCTGGGGGGCGTGGCCCCTGAGAGGGGCGTAAAGTAATTACCTGAGGTGGCGTGAGCCAAGAGAGAAAAAAGAAGAGCTGTCAAGTATTTAATATGAAGCTCGCTCGCGAGGGTGAGGCAGGAAGTCGGCACAAAGAAACTAGTGTGGCTGAAAAACTCTGCGGTAACGCCTTGCCAGATTTCACTAACTCTGTAGACTTATTAGTCTCTGTTGGACTATAATGATTATAATTATTATTACTATAATCATTATTTTATCAAAATTACCATTATTATTATTATCATTATCAGCATCATTATTGTAATAATTATCATGATTATTATTATATTATCATTATTATCATTATTACTATTTTTACTAAAGGGGGCCTGGTGGTAAAAAGGTTAAGAAACACTGTTCTAGACAAAGGCCAAGGCCTGTGTCTGTGTTTTGTGTGTGTGTTATTCACCCATGGTCTTGTTCACACGAGCTGGTTCGCGATCGCCAGTTTCACCCTCCCGGTGCGAGCTTGAAGCTCATTATTACCGATCTTTGGGTAATGCTGGGACCTCACACACCCCCATCCCCTTTCTCAAGGGGACAGTAACCGCCCGAAATTGTCAGTGAAAAATCCTCGTGAGCAGTGAGGATTCGAACCGACTACCGAGGAATGGAAGGCCAGCGCGCAATCCACTGGACCATTGGGACTGTGAGGTCATATTTTGTTGCATCAGAACCAAACTCACCACCCAATTAGTCCTTGTTAACTGTTCCCGTACTTTTCCCAGGTATCCGGGAACTTAACTTATTGAGCCTTTCAGACCTTTGTTCATGAAGATCAAGGACAATGTCTGAAAAGGAAAAAAGACAGTAAAATGAGCCATTTTTTCTCATTAAATGACGAAATAAAACAAAAGATTTATTAGGCAAGATAAAGTTACATGAGAGAGAGAGAGAGAGAGAGAGAGAGAGAGAGAGAGAGAGAGAGAGAGAGAGAGAGAGAGAGAGAGAGAGAGAGAGAGAGAGAGAGAGAGAGAGAGAGAGAGAGAGAGAGAGAGAGAGAGAGAGAGAGAGAGAGAGAGCACTACACACACACACCTGGTATATTACATCAGCAAAAAGTTCAACCACACTTTTACCACCTCGTGAATGTGCGTCGTGGTGAGAGAGACTTTCCCTCATGAGTGGCGACGCTGAGGGAGGAGAATGGCCATTGGTCAGGGAATTGATGGTGATACATTTACTTTTACCTGTAGTGTTATTAGTCAACGATATGATATGGTGGATGGGGATTAGTTGATGAAATTATATAGAGAGAGAGAGTGGGATATAGATAGAGTGGGATATTATAATCTATTTTCTTTTGTATTTTATATTGAAGTTCAGTATATTATTGTTTTTTGATATTATCATTATAGTTTATTGGAAAGTGTCATGATGTTCTCTTACGGATTTTGCTTTGCTGTGAACAGGTGGTAGAGGGAGAGAGAAATTTGCTTGGGTGTATAGATATGGTAGCAGCTTTTGTTAGTAGTATAGTAGTTTGTATGTAGTAGTAGCAGTATAGTAGTAGTAGTAAAAGTAGTAGTAGTGGTATAATTTAATACTACTACTACTGTAATTATCATTTTACATTATTATTATATCATTATCGTTGTCTGTGCTTCCACCTTTAAGAATCCCTTCCTCTGGTTCCCTCATTGCGTTCTTCTATCACGTTGCTCTCTCTCTCACACCTCTGTCTTCACCCCTGCTCTCTCACACCTCTGTCTTCACCCCTTCTCTCTCACACCTCTGTCTTCACCTCTCCTCACACTCTCTTCACCCTTCTCCTCACACCTCTGTCTTCACCCCTTCTCTCTCACACCTCTGTCTTCACCCCTTCTCTCTCACACCTCTGTCTTCACCCCTTCTCTCTCACACCTCTGTCTTCACCCCTTCTCTCTCACACCTCTGTCTTCACTCCTTCTCTCTCACACCTCTGTCTTCACCCCTTCTCTATCACACCTGTCTTCACCCCTTCTCTCTCACACCTCTGTCTTCACCCCTTCTCTCTCACACCTTCCCACTGTTTAATGTGCAAAGTAATTCATACGTTCTCTCTTGTTTCAGGTACGTGCAGTGTATGTGTTTGTTTTTGTTCGACCCAGAATCACAATCACAAAATCAAAAGGTAAGTTCAGCATATAGATTTTTTGTGTTGTCTTTATTGGACAAATTAAGCTAAACGCAATTATCCTTACTTTTTTTTCCTTTCGTCTACTTTTCCTTTGCTTACATCTGTACTAATGAGTGTACCAGACAACATATCGTTCATTTACGGGACTCAAAGACGCGGTTTACACTTAAGAGTTAGTTTGTTTAAGAGTTTGAATGTTTTTATCAACTCTCATAATTAAATAGTGGCATATGTTGTTTCTGATATGTGTGTGTATGCTTACCGTAGATAACACTATAGTCGCCAGTCACTTGCCACTAATGTCGCCAGGCACATTATATTACGAATTTTAGCATCACTACAGACTTTTATATGCCACTGAAGACATGTAGTGTGATGTACATAATATAAACTACTGTGCATGCCTATTCAATGGCACATAAAAGTCTGTAGTGATGCTAAAATTCATAATATATGGCGCCTGGTGACATTAGTGTTGTGACTGGCGACTATAGTGTTATCTACGGTAGTAAAAGACGAGAGAGAGGGAGGGAGTAATCTTTGTTGTAGTTACCTACCAACCGAGAAACTGAGGATTCGTTCTCTGCAGTATGTGTGTGTGTGTGGAGTGAAAGTTCCTCTAGATATATTTTCATGGTAGACTGTTCTTTTAGTCTGTGGGGGAAGGAGGGAAGCTTGTGTGTGACTTGATGCATCTGTTGTACTTTGTGGTGTTGGTGACGGTTATTGGTGTGGTTGTGGTGATTTACGAAGGTCTGCTCTGTGAAAACCTAGGGTGACACTATATAAGGAAATGTCTTACTTCGTTCAATGCGAATTACGTCTATCGTTCATGCACATCTTGAAGAAATAACCAATCAATAAATGTACAACGCTAAACATTGCTGGTCGTGTTGTATTGTAAACCACTAAAGCTTTTGAAGTCATTAACTGAGCATTTCAATTTCTTTATTACCATTTTTTTTTATAGCATTTCTACGAAATATTGAACATTTGAATCTCACAAGCATTTAAAAGATGAAGATGAGAATTACCATAATGATAATAGAAAAATAAAATGATGGAGTAAAAGAATAATAGAAAATAGAGTGAAAAAGAGGGAAATAATGACTAAGAGTGAAGGAGAGTGTATAAAGAGAGTGAAAATGATGATGATACTAATTCTCACCACCACCACCTAATCAATTAAACTATTATCGTAAACCTAGATCAATTAACTATTATCATATCGACTATTATTATATATCTATTATCATATCATATAGACTATGATCGACAATGGTCAGTTGGTCCAGATGTAAACGGTCCCATATTCTATTTTATTTTATGTCATGTGGTTTTTTTGCTTCCATGTTAAAATGTAATAGAGGTAAAAATAGCTTTAAAAAAAATAGTCCCAACACAGCCGGGTAGTCACACTTAATCAGGAAACACTCAGCTAACACGGGGCTGCCTGGTCGACCATCAACCTTCCTCTCAGTTAGTGATAAGATGGGCGTGGCTGCGGGCGTGGCTGGGCGATGACCTTAACCAGAGGGAGGAGGAGGGGGAGGAGGAGGAGGATGTAAAATTATCTCTCTAATTGTGTTACGCGCTCAATTTCGTTCAGTTTGTTGTATTAATATCTTGTTTCAGTTACATGAGGAGAGAGAGAGAGAGAGAGAGAGAGAGAGAGAGGAGAGAGAGGAGGGAGAGAGAGAGAGAGAGAGAGAGAGAGAGGAGAGAGAGAGAGAGAGAGAAGAATTGGGAGAAATGCAATTAGGTGAGACAGGAAAGGCAGGAGAGATGAAGGAGAAATGTAAACAAAGGAGGGCAAGAGCCAAGGTGGAATGGAAGTAGGAGAATGAGGCAGAGGCAGGAAAGAAGGGAATAGGAGATGCATCAAGGGAGGAAATTAATGAGGGAAGTGGGGAAGATGTGTATGAGAGATGTGCGGACAGTACGGAAAGTGCCACCACGCACATCATGGTGTTAACGAAGAAAAAAAGAAGAAAAAAAAAAAAAAAGGAAAAAAAAAAAAAAAAAAAAAAGGAAAAAAAAACAACTAAGCGAAAACTAGCACCCGTGGTCAAGGCGGTGGCCCCGGGGGTCGCCGTGGCCCTCCTGTGCGCGGCGGTGACTGCCTTGAGGTGCTTCCCCAGCCCTCTGCGTCTCCTCCCGAAGGCAGTTCAGCAATTGCAGACCCTCACCAGCAAGCTCCACTCTCTCTGGAATCCAAGCTGTTCTGAAGGCCCTCAGCACAGCTTGAGGGGGCCCTGGAAGAAGTAAACGAGCAAGAAGCCATCCCACAAGAGCGACAGGACCCGGGCCTCCAGGCTGGAGGCTAGGGCCCCTCAAGGCAGCCCGCCGCGCAGGGGGCCACGGCGACCCCCGGGCCACCGCCTTCACGGGTGCATTGTTCGTTCCGCCGATTTATTTTTCCTGCATATGTATTAAAGCTAAATAGGACGCCCGCAAGTGGAGCCTCAAAAGAAGGTTAGTGAGGGCTCCGCCCCATTGACGACGAGGGCCCGCGCGTCCCCATACAGGGTCCCGCTGTTGTAGCACGGCCAGCACACGACACTATCGTTACAAGTACATTATACTCTTCAAGGACCATGGCAATATGTTATACTATATGGATGTTATCTGTTGACGCGAGCACGGAGGGCCACGCGACCCCCGACCACCCTAACCAACATTTAGTTTATTTTTTTCCACTATTCGATCATAGACGAGGGGAAATGGGTGAATTTTTTATGGCCGCACAGGGAAGCTAAAAGGGAGGGGAATAGAAAGGGCCAGGCACAAGGAAGGAAAAGGCGGGAAATAGAAGGGCAGGACAAGGAAGGAAAAGGCGGGAAATAAGGAAGGGTGAGGACAATAGGGAAAGAGTAAAGCGGGAAATAGAAGGGCCAGCACAGGGAAGGAAAGTCGGGAATAAACGGCCAGGCACAGGTAAGGAAAGGCGGGAATAAAGGATGTGTGTTGATGACAATAATTCTATTATATATATGTGTGGTGCAGAGATGAAAGTTTTATTTCAACCCTTCTATATACCGTTCCTAAACATTACCATTACAATGCAAATATTCCTATACTAAACTACAATGAGTGATTCACGGTGTCGTATGGCAAGCCTCTTATAGAGATTGCGTCACGTAACAATACCATGGTGAATTACACACACACACACACACACACACACACACACACACACACACACACACACAACCACACACACACAACACACACACACACACAGCACACAGACACACACACAACACACACCACACACACACACACACACCACACACACACACACACACACACAGCAAGGTAAGGGCGTTGGCCTGATTATTTGTTTTTCTCTCTCTCTTTCTATCAACATTTATTCTACATTTATTTATTTTGCTTCGTGTTGCGTAAGTGAGAGCGAGATGAGGCTGATAGTGATGATGGTGGTAGTGATGATGGTGGTGGTGGTGGTGGTGGTGATGGTGGTGGTGTGGTGGGGGGCGAAGAATGAGGTGACATAATGGTGGGGAATGGAATGGGGTGGGGTAAGTATGATACTGGGTAATGTAAAGGGATGACAGGTAGGTATGTGATGGAATAGGGACAAGGGAGAGGTATCTGTATAAGAGTATAAGGTCTAGGTATCTGTATAAGGGAGTATGTGTAAGGGTCAGTGTATTAGGGTCATGAGAACAAGAAAGATGTGTGTCAATTATGCTGTATGAAAATGTGTCAAAGAATCAGTAAGTGTATTTTCCCTACCAGCAAATTCCTCACTTTTTTTTCTTTTATGGTGAAGGAAAAAGACAAAATATATAAGTTTATGAATGACGTGATATTGCAAAAACACACACACACACACAAAACCACACATACACACACACACACACACACACACACACCACACAATATATATATATCTTAGAGACAGTTTATAAGCATCATTCACTGACCACCATCCATTTCCACCCCACATCATCACCCCAACACCCCCTCCCACCCGTCACCCCCCCACCCCCCTCTCCCATCACCCCCCTCCCCCCCCCTTCACTCTCGGCCACAAACACGTGTCACACAGGTAGAGAACAGGCTTTGTCACGCCATCAAGTAGCAGTAACACGTAACGCCTTGATGTTACTTACTGTCTCCATGTTGAAAAAGTCATGATTTGGCTGTGATTCATTCTCTCTCTCTCTCTCTCTCTCTCTCTCTCTCTCTCTCTCTCTCTCTCTCTCTCTCTCTCTCTCTCTCTCTCTCTCGCTCTCGCTCTCGCTCTCAACATTTTCCATTCTTTCCTTGCTCTTCCCTTTTTTCTGTTTTCTTTTGAATGATATTTGTTTATGGTTTCACTTTTCTTATTGTCGACTTTCTATCATTATTTTTTTTATCTCTATACACATGCAACTGTTTCCTGCATTTTAAACTTTTACTTTTTTGTTCTTTTATCGTTGTTTTCCGCATCTGGCATAAACTTCATTGCAAGTTTTCACCATAAACGTCTGTGGTTTATAGTATTGTCTTTTAAATCATGGTTTATTATCATAATTTCTTTGTCTGACTTTTTTATCATTCATTTATCTACTCTCTCTCTCTCTCTCTCTCTCTCTCTCTCTCTCTCTCTCTCTCTCTATCTCTCTCTCTCTCTCTCTATCTCTCTCTCTCTCTCTCTCTCTCTCTCTCTCTCTCTCTCTCTCTCTCTCTCTCTCTCTCTCTCTCTCTCTCTCTCTCTCTCTCTCTCTCTCTCTCTCTCTCTCTCTCTCTCTCTCTCTCTCTCTCTCTCTCTCTCTCTCTCTCTCTCTCTCTCTCGTCATAGTTTTTACCTCCGCCAACGAAGTTGGAGCGGTTATGTTTTCACCCCGATCTGTCTGTCTGTCTGTTTGTTAGTGTACAGGATTTCTCGAAAAGTTACGAATAGATTTGGACCAACTCGGTATACCAAGTCTATTTGGTATAAGGAAGAACTGATTTAATTTTGGATGAAATCTATTGACAACTGTTGCCATGGCAACCAATTGATAAAATATTCGGACGGAGGTATGCGCTCATACTGAGTGCATGTATATATATAAATATATATATATATCATGCAACCAATTGATGAAATATTCGGGCGGAGGTATGCACTCCTCTACTGAGTGCCCCCCCCTCCCCCCCAGTTCATTTCTCAGAACAAAAGGGAAAATGTGAAAACTCTAAAGATATATTGTTGTGAAGGTATTTTTCTCCTCCTCCTCCTCCTCCTCCTCCTCCTGCTGCCATAAAGTGTCATTGACCAAAAGCTCACACACACACACACAGAGAGAGAGAGAGAGAGAGAGAGAGAGAGAGAGAGAGAGAAGAGAGAGAGAGAGAGAGAGAGAGAGAGGAGAAGAGAGAGAGAGGAATTTGTACCGTACCTGTTGACTTCTGTAAGAAAAAAAATAAACTGAGCATCTCTCTCTCTCTCTCTCTCCTCTCTCTCTCTCTCTCTCTCTCTCTCTCCTCTCTCTCTCTCTCTCTCTCTCTCTCTCTCTCTCTCTCTCTCTCTCTCTCTCTCTCTCTCTCTCTCTCTCACCACACACATTCAACAGGGTGGTTACGCAATCAAATCTGATTATGAATGAGAGAATAGTTGTTGGTATGTCACGCAATATGTCCATCTCATGCACTTCCCTGTCACGCACTGTCTGTGGTGTAATCTGCATAAGCCTTCAGATGTTCTCTCTCTCTCTCTCTCTCTGTCTGTATCTGTCTGTCTATCTGTCTGTCTGTCTGTCTGTTTTTCTCTGTCTGTCTGTCTGTTTCTCTCTCTCTCTCTCTCTGTCTGTTTCTCTCTCTCTCTCTCTCTCTCTCTCTCTCTTCTCTCTCTCTCATCTCTCTCTCTCTCTCTCTCTCTCCTCTCTCTCTCTCTCTCTCTCTCTCTCTCTCTTCTATCGTGTAACCTGCATATTATATCATGTCACGCATTCTGTCTGTCATGCCTTCTATTTGTTCGTTAGTTGATTGGTTTATTCGTTGATTTTTGTATTGATTCACTCGTTGACTCCTTATTTACTTCGTTGTTTCCTTCCTTCTTTCATAATAGCAAATATTCATCGTTTTCTTATTCATATTTAAGATTAGTCCCTTAGTTTAGTTTTTTCCCCTGCGTTCCTTACCTACTTTATATACTTAGCCTTACATATATTTTTTTTCTTCCTTATTTTCAGTTACGAGTATCTCGAGTTTTTCCTTTTTTACCTCATTACCTCTACAATCTTACGTCTAGTTCTTTTGTTGACCTTTGCCTTGTGTCGTAACCTGCGTAAAGGCTTGGAGATATTGACTCACGAATGATTAAAATGAAGCGGCGGAGTCGAAACCACGAGATTGTTTTGGGTGATGGAGGAAAAATTGGGTTGTTTTGTGAAAGATATTGTCATGGTGTTGCTATTGGGGGGGATAGGGTGTGTTGAGGGGGGAGGGGGGAATAGGGTGTGTGTGGGGAAGGGGGGGGGGTAAGAGGGGGGGTATGGTGTGTGGGGTCGAGTTGGGGAGAGGAGGAGTAAGACTAGGTGAAGGATGGTTGAGTGGTGATGGTGGTGGTGAATAGGGGATTGGGGTGTGGTGGGGGAAGAGGGAAGGTAGGAGGTGGGTGGTAGTGGTGGTGGTGATTGTAGTAGTAAAATAGTGGTGTAAATCTTAGAGAGAAAGGAATGAGTGGTGGTGGTGGTGGTGATGAGGTGATGGTGAGAGGGACAGAGAGTGGTGATGTGGTGATGGTGATGAATAAATTGGAATGATGATGAAATCTGATAACTGAGGAAGAAGAAAAGGGGAGAAAAATAATATTCTATCAAGAAAAACACAAATAAAGAAATACAGTTTTGATGAGTTACTCTTAACCACCCACACCACCACACACCCACCACACCACCCACACACCCACCCACACCACCCACACACACACCCACACCACACCACACCACCACACACCACCCACCCACCCACCACACCCACACCCACACCCACACCCACACCCACACCCACACCCACGCACACGCACACGCACACAACCGAAAAACAATGCAAACACGAGCCAAAATAAAAAGGATAAAAAAGCCGGATAAATATGAAAATAACATAATTATTTCATGACATTTTGGTTCGCTGACTTGTATTCTTCATCGACAATCATAATACAAAAGTAAGACAAAAGCTAATCAACATTAAGACCAACACTCGAGAAACACAAAGTCATTATTCATCTTTTGTTTTCCCGCGTTTGTTTTCATAAATATAACAAATACTAAAAATTCGGTCTGATCTTTTATAAATTTAATCTTTTCTGTAGGCCTAATGAATCCAATTAACCTTTTATTACGTGTATTTTCTATCTTTTTGAAACAAACAACAATAGCAACACACACACACACACACACACACACACACACACTCACTCACTGTTTGCTTCCTCGTCAAAGGTTAGATTGCGAGTGGTGAACGAAAAGTTGTCGAAACGGTTTGCATTGGGGAGTGAAAGGTTATGAGGCGTTGTTTGGTATGTCAGAGAAAGAGAGAGAGAAAAACATGAATTTCTCTTGTATATTCTTTTGCATGCAGCATTGTCTGTCGGTCTGTACTCTCTCTCTCTCTCTCTCTCTCTCTCTCTCTCTCTCTCTCTCTCTCTCTCTCTCTCTCTCTCTCTCTCTCTGCTCAATCTCTATATATCTCTGTAGAAATTTTTGGCCTGAGTTTCGACAGACCGAATGTGTGTGTGTGCGCGAGTGTAAATTTTTTGTGATAAATATAGTGGAATTTATAAAAAAGTTACTTTGCAAATACAAGCGAGACGAATAATTATAATTTTTATACAAATACAAGAAATAATTGAATACAACGAATACAAGCAATGATTGAAAATATGAGAGAAACAAGTGTAGCATGCGATCACTCCTGTACGGTGCGGTATAGACGATAACGAACGATGGCTGCGATCACCCCTCTGTGGTGCGGTATAGACGATAACGAACGATGGCTGCGATCACCCCTCTGTGGTGCGGTATAGACGATAACGAACGATGGCTGCGATCACCCCTCTGTGGTGCGGTATAGACGATGACGAACGATGGCTGCGATCACCCCTATGTGGTGCGGTATAGACGATGACGAACGATGGTTGCGATCACCCCTGTGCGGACACACACACACACAGATGGTGCTGTGCACACGGCACCATCGCCGCCACGGGAACGGAGGCAACAAAGTGTTGCCACAGGCTCAAGTGTCTATCAGCGTGGCAATCTATCAGCGATATTGTCCACGGGAGCGACGGCTTCTTGTTGTGCTGTTCCAGGCAATGACCCACCAAGCCCTCATGACCAAACTGTGGTGGAACATCCTCCACCCTTCTTACCACCAGCTTGGTAAGAAGGGGTGGAGGATGTTCCACCACAGTGGTGCTGGAAACATCCAGTGTTGGACGCTGTTTCTGCACAGCAGTGCGGGTCTGAACACTGCGTCAGTAACTGTTGTAGTAGTTTGGTCCTTGGGTGGCCAGGGCAGTGCCTTGCGAGTCTTCATGACCTGTCCATCACCAGTGAAGTGGACAGATCGGGCCAGTTTGGTCATGAGGGCTTGACGGGTCATTGCCTGGAACAGCACAACAAGAAGCCGTCGCTCCCGTGGACAATATCGCTGATAGATTGCCACGCTGATAGACACTTGAGCCTGTGGCAACACTTTGTTGCCTCCGTTCCCGTGGCGGCGATGGTGCCGTGTCAGGATGTTACGTGCCAGGGTGTTACGTGCCCGGGTGTTATGTGCCCGGGTGTTATGTGCCCGGGTGTTATGTGCCCGGGTGTTATGTGCCCGGGTGTTACGTGCCCGGGTGTTATGTGCCCGGGTGTACCCTGCTCGCAGGACAGCCATCACTACCACATACACGCTGATCCCGAACAAGAACTGAAACTAGGAGTGTTCCGTTTCGGCCATCTGGATCTGTCCCTTCAGGCATCGCAGGGGCTCCGCCCTGCCTACCATCAGGGGCAACAAGTCCAGCCAGCTGTCACTGGCGGGGAGGCTGCACTCTGCCAGGGGGTACCGTGGGGGCGCCAGGAGCGAGGCGGCCACAAGGTGCCCCCGCACCTTGCCCGCTAGGGTGGTGTGGGGCCCGGTGGCCTGCCACTCCCGCGCTGGCAGCAGGCCGGTCACCACCACAAGGTGCAAGATGTGAAGATAATCTGAGTTTTTTATTTTTGTTTGAAAATATATATTATAAGAAAAGTAGTAAAGGATATAGAGCGTCTGCTACAATTATCGACAGTGTTAGACAAAAGTTTACCCTAGGGAGGTTTAAGTGTTTTCAGCAGTATCAACATATACATGGTTTACAAGCGGCTTGTATGTAGAGTAGAAAACTATGCATCACGGGGCAAAGTCACGTGTATGTCACGTGGCATGACAAGTCAAAGAAAGGGAAATCCTGACACAGTTATCGACAGGCTGCTACAGTTATCGACAGTCTATCCATTTTTTTTTTATTACAAGCAAAATCCTACAAGTGAACCAAAAACGTAACTGACAGCAATGTAATTGTATGTCCAAATATTTACAGAATAAAGTAAGCCAACTAATTACTGTAGCCATAATGAAACATTACACACGTGTGTGTATACAGACGTGATCTGATACGGACTAGTGTGTAATGACAGGGTTTATTTGAACAGCTATACATAAACAACGGGAGCAAGTACAAGGTCAATATTTACAAGTGGTATCACAGAAGGTCTAATGTAACTATATATTGAAGAAATAATTTCAAATATGCTTTACTTATTCAAAATATGTCTTTAAAGTTACTACTGTCGATAACTATAGCACTTCCATATTTGTGTATACAATTATGGAAGTTAATTATTATTAAGTAAAATGATGGAAATCAAGAGCCAAGGTGGAATGGAAGTAGGAGGCAGAGGCAGAGACAGGAAAGAAGGGAATAGGAGATGCATCAAGGGAAGGAAGGAAGGGAGGAAATTAATGAGGGAAGTGGGAAAGATGTGTATGAGAGAAGTGCGGACAGTACGGAAAGTGCCACCACGCACATCATGGTGTTAATGAAGGCGAAGCGAAGAAAAAAAAAAAAAAAAAAAAAAAAAACCCGAAACGAAAACTAGCACCCGTGGTCAAGGCGGTGGCTTCGGGGGTCGCCGTGACCCTCCTGTGCGCGGCGGTGACTGCCTTGAGGTGCTTCCTCAGCCCTCTGCGTCTCCTCCCGAAGGCAGTTCAGCAATTGCAGACCCTCACCAGCAAGCTCCACTCTCTCTGGAATCCAAGCTGGTTTCTGAGGGCCCTCCGCACAGCTTGAGGGGGTCCCTGGGAGAGTTCAGCACACCGAGCTGTCCCAGCAACGGCCATGCCTCGCCACGTAGCGATGTCCGTCATGCCCCGGGCCTCCCAGGCGTGGAGGGCTGAGGGGCACCCTCAAGGCAGCCACCGCCGCGCACAGGAGGGCCACGGCGACCCCCGGGACCACCGCCTTCACCACGGGTGCTATTTTTCGATTCGGATTTTTTTCTCCTATGCATATGTATATTAAATTAAGTAGTAAGGAGCCGCGGCAAAGTGGAGCCTCAAAAAAGGGAAGGTGTAGTGAGGGTCGACCTCCACTGCGACGCAGGGCGACCGCGCCATACAGGGTCCCGCTGTTTGTGCCCGGCAGCACACGACACTATCGTTACAAGTAACATTATACTCTATACTCTATAAGACCATGGCAATACTGTTATACTCATATATTGATGTTATCTGTTGACGATCACTGAGCAGCGTCACCATAACACAACTGTAAGATGGACGGGGAGGCTTAGATGAAAGAGGGAAGAAAGGAAGAGGTTTCAAGGGTAAATGTGGGTAGCAGCGAGGGAATTAAGGAAGGGAGGAATGGTGGGAAAAGAAAGGAGGAAAAGGTTATAATGATTTCTTTACTACTACAACTACTACTACTACTACTATTATTTTTACTGGTGCTGCTTCCACTAATAATATATAGACGAGAGGGGAAACGGGAAAATAGTAGGGTTAGGCACAGGGAAGGAAAAGGAGGGAGATAGAAGGATGATGTGTTGAGGAGAGGAGAAAGATAAATACGCTATTATTATCGCTGTGGTGTAAAGATGAAAGCTGTAATACTCTACCCATGTGATATAATGCTCCTAACTATACCTATGTCTGCGTATCCTAACTACATGATAAATACTCCTACTTATGACTACGTGTGTGTGTGTGTGTGTGTGTGTGTGTGTGTGTGTGTGTGTGTGTGTGTGTGTGTGTGTGTGTGTGTGTGTGTGTGTGTGTGTGTGTGTGTGT
>JACEEZ010012183.1:5000-15000 GCA_016584305.1 Chionoecetes opilio | reverse complement strand
AAATCAAGTTATGTCAGTTTTTTTGTTTTGTTTTTTAGTCTCACTGTTACCTTTATATATCTACTCCTCTCTCTCTCTCTCTTCTTCTCTCTCTCTCTCTCTCTCTCTCTCTCTCTCTAGCTCTCTCTCTTCTCTCTCTCTCTCTCTCTCCTCCTCTCTCTTTCTCTCTCTCTCTCTCTCTCTCTCTCTCTCTCTCTCTCTCTCTCTCTGTACGCTTGTGGTTCTAACTTATGCCATTCGGGTATTCATAAATTCTTCTATTGTGATTTTTTTTTTTCTCTCTCTCTCCTCTCTCTCTCTCTCTCTCTCTCTCTCTCTCTCTCTCTCTCTCTCTCTCTCTCTCTCTCTCTCTCTCTCTCTCTCTCTCTCAAACAAAAAAAAACAAGGCTAATGAGATGTTAATTCTTTCGAAATTGTTTAATGATACGGTTTTTTTTCCTTTGAGTGTTTTTTTAAACCTTGCTATTTCGTTTTCTCATTTTTTTCATTTTTTTATCGTATTCCACATTGTCATTTTCTTTCGTTCACTAGTGTTATTTCTCACTCCTCCTCCTCCTCCTCCTCCTCCTCCTCCTCCTCCTCTTCCTCTTCCTCCTCCTCCATTGATAGTGCCCTGCGAATTCATATTATAGTCCCCCGGATCGATTAGTGTTAGTGGTAGTTATAGTTAGCATATTTCATATCCTATCATTCTTCACTACGAAACTTCCATGTTCCTATCTTCTTTAGGGACATGGTATCATTTTCCAATGTTCCTCTTACATGTAGTTGATAGTTAGTAGTATGTAGTTCAACACATACCCTAGTTATGAACCAATAGGTCTCCTGGTGTCTGTTATTCCTATGTATTCCTATGTATTCCTATGTATTCCTCCTCCACATTCTTCGGACACTTAAAGGTCGTGTTTTTTTCGCTATTTCATTTCCTCGTTTCAACAAAAATTTTTGTATCATTCCTCAGCTCGTATATGAAGTACCAAAAAACACTGATATTTAAGAACAATTTGGCAGCTACTTTGTTTTGGTGATTGTTACTCTGTTTGGACCCAGTGTCTTTGACATCTGTTAGGCAAGGGAGGAGGAGGAGGATATTAATGCGAGTGAGTTGTGATTTTAAACAGATTAAGTGTTTGGAATGTGTGTGTGTGTGTGTGTGTGTGTGTGTCGAGGCGGTGAAAGCGTCACGTCAGACCTTGTACAAGACACGTTCAGTACAAGTATTATTATGTTTACATTTTTTTTCGCTTATAATGTGATAGGAATTAGTTGTAACCTTGTGAGTTTAATGTGTGTGGTTCTCTCTCTCTCTTTTTTTTTCTCTCTCTCTCTCTCTCTTTCTCTCTCTCTCTTTCTCTCTCTCTCTTTCTCTCTCTCTCTCTCTCTCTCTCTCTCTCTCTCTCTCTCTCTCTCTCTCTCTCTCTCTCTCTCTCTCTCTCGCTCTCGCTCTCGCTCTCGCTCTCGCTCTCTCTCGTGTTTGAGTTAAGAAGTTGTGCTTGACCTATCGGAACACACACACACACACACACACACACACACACACACACACACACACACACACACACACACACACACACACACACACACACACACACACACACACACACACACACACACACACACACACACACACACACACACACACACACACACACACACACACAGAAGGCTAGCGAAATGACACGATGCCGTTACACCTCTCGCTTTGGGCAGAGGTGAGGAAGAGAAGGAGGGAAGGAGGGAGAGAAGGAGGGAGGGAGGGATTGGTGAGGCGAGAGAGAAAGGCAGACAAAACATATGTCCCGTTATAGAAATATACTGTAGTGATGTACTTTATCGGCCCTCTAGGGAGGTAAGGCATAGAGGGGGAGGAGGAACAGTAGAGAGCAGAGAGGAATGAGAGACAATGGTTGGTATGAAGGGCGGAGAGGAAGAGAATGTGCTGTGCTATATATACGTGGTGGCTGGAGAGAGAGAGAGAGAGAGAGAGAGAGAGAGAGATTTTATAACAATTGCTATGTGATTACGATGTTTTAAATATAAATGAAGTCGTGTTTTCCTAGAAATTATTGAATTTAAAGGAGCTCTTTAAAAAGGTTTACTCATTCAAAGAGCTCTGCCTTGTCAATTTATATATTATATTAATCATGATGTATAAGTTTAATTGGGCAAATAAATGTTTTTGACTTGACTTGAGAGAGAGAGAGAGAGAGAGAGAGAGGTAAATGGTGTAGGAAAGATTTTTATAACGATAGAAAAGGGAGATAAAAGAATTAATATCGAAAAAATAGGAAGGAAGGTCTGTCTGGAAAGAAAAATGTAACTCTAAACTCATATATATCTAACTTTATGAATTAACAAGAAGATTCAAAACAGTTCATTGGCGTAAACGAGGATCGAACCCACGACCAGATTGCATATAACAAAACTCCCCGTAGAAGAAACAAATGTCGAAAAAGGATGTTGATATAGACGTGGATAGTTTTTTGGTGGATTCCATTTCAGATAAGCAGTGCAGAGTGGTGGATGGAGAGGTGAGGGATGGAAGGAGAGGAGAGGGATGGAGGGAGAGGAGAGGGGAGGTGGAGAGAGGGAAGAGGAGGGAAGACAGAAAGGCTAGTGGCATGGAGGTAAAAGTGGACAGACCAGGTTGTGTTCGATGAGCTTTTGTGTTGCATTAGACCCTTCGTGTTATTGTGAGGGACGAAACTGGTTCTCTCTCTGTCTCTCTCTCTCTCTTCTCTCTCTCTCTCTCTCTCTCTCTCTCTCTCTCTCTCTCTCAGGCGGAAGAGGGCGATTATATAAGCGATAAGTCAGAACTGTGGAGCGATTAGGTTGAGTAGCAGTGTGGAAAAGATGAGACTCGGAGGGAAAGAACCTGGATATGGATTTGCTTTACTATTGTTGATTATTTTGGTTTTTATGATTGTATTGATAATCGAATTGTTCTCTTTGTTGTTCGTCGCTACTTTCATGTCGTTCTGCTAAATGAGTAACTAATAGGGGAATGTATTAGATGAAAAGAATGAATGTAGGGCAATGCAAAGGGTAAATGAAGAGTTTAAGTTGTTAGTTCTCATAAAATAAGTGGTGTAAAAAACGAGATTGAGGCAGGTTTTAATTTAGTCTTAGAAAATCTTATCCATTTTTAACCTTTGATATATTCGAAATCTTAAAACGTGAAAAGTCATCGAAGAAAGCTGGACTATTAGTACAAAAAACGACAACCATTCAGAATATTTACTAAAAACAATTGAGATAGAGCTAAAGGAAAGTTTGGTCAATTTAAACGAACAAGGAAGGGAAAGTCAAAGAAAACGAAACGTGTAAAAATATATGTAAAAGAAGTCAACTATCTACAGGAAAAATGAATAGCGAGTGAATGTGCGAAAAAGGAAAAGGCGTGTAAGAAATTTCCAGGACTAATTGGACATGAAAACAAAGGAATAAGAAAACAAAGGAGCAAAAGTAACACGTATACAAAAGACAAAATTGCCAAAAAAAAAAAAAAAATACATATCTTGATAAAAACAACAAAAAGAGGAAAACATTAAGAAACCCGTGACGAGAGGAAGGAAGAAGGAATATCAAGGAAGTCAAGGAAGGAAGGAAGACCAGGAAGATGATGTCGTTCAGGAGTGAATGTACCATCCTCCTCCAGACGCCCCCCTCCCCCCCTACCCCGCCCCCCCTCCACGCCGTCCCAGGTGAGTGAATGCACACACACACACACACACACACACACACCACACACACACACACACACACACACACACACACACATATGTACCCACACGCTTCTTCATGCTTCTCTTCCTCCTCATCCTTCTTCCTCTGGTGCTACTGATCCTCCTCCTCCTCCTCCTCCTCCTCCTCCTACTGCTCCTGCTCCTCCTCCTCCTCCTCCTCCTCCTCCTCCTCCTCCTCCTCCTCCTCCTCCTCCTCCTCCTCTTCCTCTTCCTCTTCCTCTTCCTCTTCACTGCGGACTTGTATCTAAAATATCGAAATTTGCAGATGACACCAAATTAGCGGTAAAGCATATACTAGAGAAAACTGCGAACTCATACAAAGTGATCTCGACAAACTATCAGATTGGAGTGATAAGTGGCTATTAAAATTCAATTCCGATAAATGTAAAGTAATGCATATAGGCAACGATAACCTCAAATATAACTATCAAATGCAAAATAAATCGTTAACTGAAGTACAGCAGGAAAAGGATTTAGGTGTCATCATCAGTAATGATCTGAAAACCAGTCCGCATTGCCTAGCTGCCAGTAAAAAGGCAAATATGATGTTGGGCTTTATTAAACGCAACTTTGAACATAAAACTCCGTAAGTAATGACACAATTATACACGTCCTTGGTTAGGCCGCACTTGGAATATGCCGTTCAATTCTGGTCGCCCTGTTTCGTAAAAGATCAAGCCAAATTGGAATCAGTGCAAAGAAGAGCAACCAAACAAATTCCATCTCTGCGAAATTCATCTTATGAAGCGAGACTGCGGAAACTTAATATGTTTTCCTTAAAGGATCGAAGAATCCGTGGGGACTTGATAGAAACCTTTAAGATCCTAAAAGGATTTGATGTCATTAATCAAGAGAACCTATTCGAGCTTTCAACTCAAGTGACAACAAGAAATAATGGTTTAAAACTAAACGGTCAACGTTGCATCACCGATCTCCGTAAAAATTATTTCAATGTTAGAGTCGTTGATCGATGGAACAAGTTACCAGCAAATGTTGTCGGAGCCAGCACAATAACTACATTTAAAAACAGACTTGACGCGCACTGTAAAGTAAATGGGTATTGATAGTGCGATTTCGTATCTAGTCCCCCGTATCGATTAGTTGTAGTGGTAGTGGTAGTTGTAGTTAGTATATTTCATACCCTATCTTTCTGCACTACGAAACTTCCATGTTCCTATCTTTTAGGGACATGGTATCATTTTCCAACTGTTTTCTTACATGTAGTTGATAGTTAGTAGTATGTAGTTTCAGCAGATACCCTCGCTATGGACCAATAGGTCTCCTGGTGTCTGTTATTCCTATGTAATCCTATGTAATCCTCCTCCTCCTCCTCTCTAAATTCCACTCCATCCAATCAAGAATGCTATCAAATAATTTCTTCAATATATTTTTATTCTCTTGTCAGTCACAGAGAGATAAAAAAATAATTGTTCATATGTATTTGTTGTGATTTAATTATTGTTTTGTATATTGTTGTCTATTTGTTTACTATTTTTCATATGAAGGAAAAATAAATTCTTGTCAATTAATTATCTAATATCTGTAATATTTTTCTAACAAAGATCATATATTAATATTAATTTTTGTTCCCACACAATTTTTATGTGATGACGTTTTGAGATTGAGCCTCGTTCTACTAACCACACACACACAAACACACACACACACACACACACACACACACACACACACACACACACACACACACACACACACACACACACACACACACACACACACACACACACACACACACACACACACACACTCACTATCATTGCCTTACCAGAAACGTCAATCAAAGTTGTGGTTGAGGGTGATTTATGAAGACACATTGAGAGAGAGAGAGAGAGAGAGAGAGAGAGAGAGAGAGAGAGAGAGAGAGAGAGAGAGAGAGAAGAGAGAGAGAGAGAGAGAGAGAGAGAGAGAGAGAGAGAGAGAGAGAGAGAGAGAGAGAGAGAGAGAGAGAAGATATGGGTTTCCAGGTGACAATATTTGCGGTTTGAGAAATGATATAGTAGCATGTGTAAGATTTTTCGATATTTTGTCTCCATTTTCTTTATAATAGCGTACTATGTGTGCGTGTGTGTGTGTGTGTGTGTGTGTGTGTGTGCGTGTGTGTGTTTAGTCCTCATGGGAGAGATTTTGATTGTAATAACGGCATTACTTTGTACACGTAATTACATTTGTGTGTGCTTCTCTGTGTGTACATGTCAAGGCTTTGTGTATATAACCGTATATTTATTTTTTCTCTCTCTTAACGTTAATGAACTGGTACAGATGGTAGCGTGAGTATTACGGGGAACTATGAGAAGGAATTATGAGAAGAGATTGAAACTATTAAATTTACACTCACTCGAGAGGCGTAGAGTAAGGGGCGATCTGATAGAAGTTTTTTAGTGGATAAAGGGATACAATAAAGGAGAGGTAGGAAAAGTTCTTAAGGTTAGTAAGCAGGGTAGAACGAGAAGTAACGGATTCAAGCTGGAAAAGCGTAGATTTAAAAAGGAAATTGGGAGAAACTGGTTCACAAATAGGGTGGTGAATGATTGGAATGGACTAAGTCGTCAGGTGGTCAATGCGGAGTCTATTGGGGTCTTTAAAAGGAGTCTGGATAAATTCATGGATGGGGAAGAGAGGTGGATATAGGTAGAGTTAGGTAACAGGAACTACCTCGTGTAGGTGTCACGGCTTCTTGTAGCATCCTTACTTTCTTATGTTTTTATGTTCTTATGAACTGAAAGGGTTAGGAATGATGTTTGATTCTTTTATAGATTGCGATAGACTTTGGGCTTGATATAGAGGTCAATGTCTTTTAAATGTCAATGTCTCAAATCTTTTCTTCAACTTTCCAAAAACTCCTTCATTCAGTTTTAGTCAGAATTTTAAAGAGGATTATGATAGTAGTTTGAAGACTTAATTGTTCCCTTGATGATTTTGATATTATTATTTATTATTATTATTATCATTATTATTATTATTAGTAGTAGTAGTAGTAGTAATGATAGTAGTAGTAGGAATAGTAGAGTAATATCTCTATTTTTATTTTCCTTTGAAGAGTTAACGAGAGATAGAAAAATGAAAGAAAGAAATATTAATAACTAGCCGCAAAGCCTCCCTCCGGGCGGACTTTTTGGCTAGCTCCTGCGGAGGGCTATTGGTGGGCCTTCGGCCCACCACCTGTGTTTGGTGGGCCAAAGGCCCACCAAACACGGACTCTCCAAATAGCCCCTTCTAACTTTCCTGAAAGTATGGATGTAGAAATGTATGTATTCCCCCACCCATTCACTCACCCATTACCCATCACCCCCCACCCATTCACTCACCCATTACCTATCACCCCCCACCCATTCACTCACCCATTACCCATCACCCCCCACCCATTCACTCACCCATTACCCATCACCCCCCACCCATTCACTCACCCATTACCCATCACCACACACCCATTCCCTCACCCATTACCCATCACCCCCCACCTATTCCCTCACCCATCACCCATCACCCCCACCCATTCACTCACCCATCACCCCACACCCATTACCCATCACCCCACCCATTCACTCACCCATTACCCATCACCCTACACCAAGATTTCCTCAATTCTCGCAACCCACTTCTTTTTCACAATTCTCGCTAATAGGCTGCAAAAAAAAAAAGAGGAAAAAAAAGTGATCGGATCATCTCATAAGTGGGCTTAAAACCTTCCCCTGGTCGACCTGGTTCCAAAAATGTGCCATATGATGTGATTGGGCCACGGGAGGCGGAACCTATACCACACACACACACACACACACACACACACACACACACACACACACACACACACAGACAGACAGACAGACACACTTTCGCTTATATTATTATAGATAACCACAGCCTGAACTTTCCTCTTTCTCTTCCTCTTTCCTTCCCTTCCTCTTCCTCTTTCTCTTACTGTTCCTCTTCCCCTTCCCCTTCCCCTTCCCCCTTCCCCCTTCCTCCTTCCCCCTTCCCCCTTCCTCCTTTCTCCTTTCTCCTTCCTCCTTCCTCCTTTCTCCTTTCTCCTTCCGCATTTCTCCATTCACTTTTCCTGCTCCTTTTCCCCTTTTCTCATTTACCTGCCATTACCCTCCTCCTCCTCCTCCTCCTCCTCCTCCTCCTCCTCCTCCTCCTCCTGTGGGTTACGCTGTCGCCTTCAGGTCATTAGCGTGGAGGGTCACGGGTCGTTAGTGTGGCCTAGGTCGTTAAAGGTCATTACGAGTGGTCAGGTGAATGGAAGGAACATAGACACATACAGGCAGACAGACAAATATACAGGAACACATTTACCCAGACAGACAGACAGGCAGACATATACAGGCAGAGACAGACAGACAGACACACATTTAACCAGACAGACAGACAGGCAGACATATACAGGCAGAGACAGACAGACATACAGACACACATTTACCAGACAGACAGACAGGCAGACATATACAGGCAGAGACAGACAGACACACATTTACCAGACAGACAGAAACATTTACAGCAAGACAGACATACAGACATAACACAGAACAGACAGACAGACATACATTTAACCAGACAGACAGACATACAGACATATACAGGCAGAGACAGACAGACAGACATACATTTAACCAGACAGACAGACATACAGACATATACAGGCAGAGACAGACAGACAGACACACATTTAACCAGACAGACAGACATACAGACATATACAGGCAGAGACAGACAGACAGACACACATTTAACCAGACAGACAGACAGGCAGACATATACAGGCAGAGACAGAAAGATAGACAGACACACATTTACCCAGACAGACAGACATACAGACATATACAGGCAGAGACAGACAGACAGAAACACATTTAACCAGACAGACAGACAGGCAGACATATACAGGCAGAGACAGACAGACAGACATACATTTAACCAGACAGACAGACATACAGACATATACAGGCAGAGACAGACAGACAGACACACATTTAACCAGACAGACAGACAGGCAGACATATACAGGCAGAGACAGAAAGATAGACAGACACACATTTACCCAGACAGACAGACAGACAAACACAGATAGGCAGGCAGACAGATACAAATTGATAGATAGGTAAGCACAGAGAGATGCATACAAACAGACAGACAGATAGAGAAATTGTGAATGAATATAAGTATGCACTGGTGTATGTATTGAAGAGAAAGTCGAGAGAGAGAGAGAGAGAGAGAGAGAGAGAGAAAGAGAGGGAATGAGAGAGAGAGGGAATGAGAGAGAGAATAAAACTTTTACCGGATATAGCAAGACCTTAGCTAGAAAGATAAGAGAGAGCACAGACACACATACACACACATACACACACACACACACACACACACACACACACACACACACACACACACACACACACACACACACACACACACACACACACACACACACATACGTCATAACAGGTGTGAGCAGGCAAGATAAAAAGTCTGAAATATTTCCTACACTCAATTAGTGATCTGAAATTGAACACGAAAAGTTAAAGAAAATAAAAATAAAAAGTTGTGGGGGAATTCAGATTTAATAGACTGAAACATGAAGCTAAAAAAATAAGAATAGAACAGGAGTGCAGTAGGAGAGAGAGAGAGAGAGAGAGAGAGAGAGAGAGAGAGAGAGAGAGAGAGAGAGAGAGAGAGAGAGAATACAAGGAAGCTAAACATGATTCCTGCTTTGTATTCAGAAGGAAAATAAGGATGTGAGATGTTTGTATGTATCTGCATGAAAATCTCTCTCTCTCTCTTTGTTCTCTCTCTCTCTCTCTCTCTCTCTCTCTCCTTCTCTCTCTCTCTCTCTCTCTCTCTCTCTCTCTCTCTTCTCTCTCTCTCTCTCTCTCTCTCTCTCTCTCTCTCTCTCTCTCTCTCTCTCTCCCTTTCTCTCTTTCTCATAGGTGCAGGAGGGAGGGAAAAGGGGAAAGTGTATCAAGGAAATTCCGGTCGTCCTTGTAAGAAGAGAAAGTATAAAACCCAACTGCATTAACTTCCTTCAACACACACACACACACACACACACACACACACTCACACTCACACACACACACACACACACACAACACACACACACACACACACACACACACACACAACACGCACACACAGAGTTCCTTTTAACCGTTTATTTGAAGATTTTGAGACTAATTAGTACAGAAAAGGGCTTCGAAATGACGTGGTTCTTATTCGTAATACACTTAATTTACTTTTCCCTTAGT